>VIAB01032308.1:15547-30923 GCA_009801035.1 Oophaga pumilio | reverse complement strand
AGATTCGGTCTGCAGCCACCACTTGCTTGATCCATCTGACATGTATCTATTGATCTATTTTTCTACCTAATTTTCTGTATGTTTATTGTCTATGTGTGATTCTGTCTGTAATTGTACAGAACAACCATCCATGTCTCATACATCAGAAGAGGAAATCTATTATTTCCTGAAATAATCACCCATTTCTCTTTATAATAATTTATTTTGCTTTAGTTTATTGTAGTTCCATAAAAACATGGATGTGTTAATTAAATTTGCATATAAGATGAAGTTTCCTGGAAATTTCATCTTTCATATAATTACTATTTATCTTATTTTAATTAAAACAGTTTTAATTATAATAGCAAAATTAAGCTCATTAGTAAGATACTAGACAAACACTCGGCAGTCTCATTTTTTGGCATGTGATATAATTTTATATGGATACTTTGAATTCCTATATCTATATTTGTAAAAGCCATAGAACACGTATGATACAAGATGTAATGGAAACTGATCAAATTATGCATGTAGGAAAAATGAAGTCTATAAGAAAACCTATGAACCAATCAATATCCATAAATCTACTTGTAACCAGGGAGGATCAAATCTTTAGACATTTGAATTTGTCAGGCTTGAAGTATTTCATTCTATTTGTAGTGAATACATTGGTTGTGAATCGCTAGTACCTGTAATTAGATAGAAAAGTGTGAAAATTAATTCCAAACTCTTTTAAAACATTCACTCTTTGCGTTGTTGACTTTAGCTCTTAAATTTTTGGAACGCTGATAACTTTCTTTTGTCTTTAAATAAATAAACAAATAAAAACCTATGCAAAAAGGAATGTAACAAGATGTTATTTATGGCTTATCCATGTTACAAGTTAAGTTGCCCCTTTCTCAGACTCCCAAGCCTTGGTTTCAGTATTTTTGTTCAGTAAGAAAATTAGGACTGAGGAGACGCAACCTGCGTTCCTTGTCTGTAGTGCTCCAAGAATGAAATACAATAGTGTTATTAAGGTGTTGTATTGCAGTATGTATATCATGGATCAATCAATTCACATGTACTCTGAAGCTCCTGCACCTCCCTATCACCATAAATGGAATATGTCAGCATGTTTGCAATGTAATCTGAGAGCAGCATGATGTAGGAGCAGAGACCCTGATTCCAGCGATGTGTCACTTACTGGCCTGCTTGTTGCAGTTTTGATATAATCCCTGTTTTTTTCTGCTGAAGATATAGCAGTGCTCAGAATGCTGAGCTTTGCATAACCCCCCACAGACCACTAATGGCAACTTGCTGTGCACATTGCATATTGTCAGTGAGCTGCCACAGTGGTCAGCCTTGGGTTACACAGATTAATACAGGATAACATGTTCATGAAAGATATATAAGCCACAGAGTATGCACACCCAAATATATTATATCCCTACAAGAGTAATGTGTAAAGTCAAGTAATACAATTAGATATCTATTCTTTATTAGTTTATTTTTGTAAAAAGTATATAATAAAAATATTATTAAAGTCAGGGCAATACGCCACATAGTTAAAAGCGCACATCCAAGGTGGGAGTATAAAGGTGTAGTAAAACAGATCAAATGTCAGGGGTTTATGAAAAAAACAATAAGTACATAAATGTACAATAGATACATGTAATTATATGTAATAAAGTGTTAAACCTCTCTTTGACATATATACGCACAAATGCACCAATATACCCTTATGTATAAAGCCGTAATGGCAAGACATGTTCATAAACATAATATACCCCATATATAAAGTGTAGTAACAAAGTCATGCTCATAAACAGAATATATTGGGTATATATTTACTCAATGACTAGGGGGATGCCCGCACCTCGACGCACGTTTCTCTTGTTGCTTTTTTTGTGGGGATGTGGGACATGTGCCAGAATCCTCCATTTTATACTTCTATTGACCAATCATAAGATCCAGCCTGCGCATGTGATCAATAGGACCAGAATTCCCATTGGTGTGTTCAGTCCTGAAAGCTTCTGGGTTTAATGATGTTATCACAATGGGCCAAAGTCTGCAGATCCATAAAGAGTGTTGTGTGTCCACCATGACGCGCTTATGTGCTCCAGACTGGAACGCGCCCGTAGCATCCAGTGAAAAGAAAAGCCACTGCTCATTGAATATGTGTGATAGCAATGCACGCCATTGATTTGACACAAGATGACAATCTTTGGCTCGTTGTGAAATGACGCCGGACTTTTGTTATTTGTGATCTGTGTGAATCGAATCACAAATTCTTCACGTTCCTGATTCCTGAGAATTTCATGAAATTTCATTTAGAGTCAATGCGCAGTGGATCCATTCGATCATCTCTACCGCCAATCCAAAATTAACCCTAAACATAATTAAAAAGATATTTTGATCATAGAAAGTGGAAGCGAATTACTTCATTATCGATTAAACACTGTAATAAGAGAACTTTGTGACGGAATGTGCAGAGTCATGAACTTAGATTATGAATCGTGCACGGTTAATCGAACATATTTGTATCGAGGGGACGGAATTCTTTACTCAGGAGCCAAGTATATATTTAGAATATATGTGACCTTGTCATTTTCAGGGCAGTGGTGATCGGTGCGACAATGCGAGATAAGGCTTCAATTCTCACAAGATTCGCTCATCTCTACTGACAATGTGTTTTAGGTTTACTACTGGGTTTCCTATTCAATCTGCTGTGAGGAACCTGGCGCCCTCAGAAATTGTCTCCCAAAACTGACATTTATGTGAGTTGTGAGTTGGGTCCATAAATGGAGACAAGATACAGCTGGACTGGAGCAAGAGAGAGGTTAAAATGGAAACAAATGTTGCAGAGCTTGAACAGTTGAGACTAATGTAGCAGAGCTGGAACAGCAATTACTGATATGGCATACCTGAAATAATGAAGATTGATGAAGCAGAGCTGGAAGTGTGATTAATACCAGATGAGTGCTGAAATAGCAAAGATTCACAGTATGCAAAAAAGCTGTAGTGGAGAAGACTTATGTAGCAGAGCTGGAGGTGCAAAGGCTGATGTAGCAGAGCTGGAACTGTGACGGTTAATGAAGTAGAGAAGTTGCACATGGCAGAATTTCAAGTACCTGAATGGCATCTCGGCACCTGAGCTACGTTACGTTTCCTCACCCATCACAGGGTTACTTCTGGTTGCCACAGCTGATGGACGCGGAACGTGCCGGGCTCCATGCTGGAGCCAGAGGAGGAGAGTTTGGCCATTGACATTGCCAGGCTGGAGAAGTTTGTGCTTGGTTGAAGGGTCAAACAAAGTGAAGTGCTGCCCCCAAACCAGAGTATTTACAAAGAGAAAAAGGGCAAAAAAAGGAATTATTTCCTTGCTAAAAAAAGTTTACTCACAAGGAATGCTAGCCCATGACTTGATACATTTCATTCGCCAATCAAACCCGACGCCGGACATCACACTGTAACGACACGCTGCACACACAGATCTGACGGACACCAATCTATTACACAAAGTTTATGGGCGACTTTAATTCAAAATCGCATTTAAAGCCGAGATTATTACAGGATTTCTCTCCTCAGAAAAGAAATCTTGTTTATTTGAAATGCGTTTATTGGATGATATTACTTTCTTTTTGAAGGCTGAAAAGCAATTTGCAAGTGAAATATAACTTCAGGATGAACTGTTAACATCCAGCATATGAATATCTGGAAAACAATTAAAGGTGGAAGGGATGAAGAATAAGAAACATATTGGCTGAGTCCAAAATATGTATTTGTTATCCTGCAAAGTTCTCATTACTGTCTGCGGATGATTAAAAGTTTTCAGCAGATTTCTGCAGCTATAAATATTTGTGTTTTATTAGGGCTGAGGAAATGAAAGCCGTGATGGAAAGTTTTGGAATTTAGAAAAATGATACAATCGAAATTCTAAAACTTTTAAAATAACCAATAAGATTTAATATGTTAACGGTTAACGGTTTAGAACAATCCTTATTTGCTAGAAGCCGGGGAACGAGCGTGGATTTCACCGTCATTGTGCGATCACATTGCTACAATATCCATAACATTCATAGTAGTATGTGTTCACAGGGACACAAAGACATAAAAGGCACAAAATATAAAAGAAATATCCCAACACTTCCTTTCTTAGTTTTCTCTATGTATTTGATCCAATTTTACCTTACAATGAAAAACTATAAAAAAAAAATCTTTCAAAAGGTCAGTTATGTCACCGTCCTCCTCCTCACTGTCCTTTGTGTGACTTTAAGACAACTGACTGCAGCAGGAGCCTCTCCCCACTCTGACGCCTACATTTCAATCATTATAATATTTCAATCATAAATTAATATCATTCACTTCTAAATTTTGGTCTTGATTCATTACAGCACTTAAGCTCAGTTTTTGTCTGTTCTTTTAATTTAATGTTTTTCATTGTTGCACCCATATTGAAATATCTACTTTCTACTCGTACATTTCTTTCTTTAAATGCTTGTCATTGTAGGGGTGCTTTTGTAATTTTTTGCTTTTACATGTTTGCTAAAACGTACTCCAATTCCCGTCTTGAGTGATTTTTTTTTATTTGCACATCAAAAATTATTGTGCAAATGTTAAGTTGTGTCCAACAATTTAATAAATTCTGTGACTTTTTTTGCTCTGTGCAAAATAAAAAAGTAAAAGACAAAAATAAAAAGTATCTTAGATTTTGCGCACAATTCATTGAACCAACCTGTGCCATTTTGAAGAATTTTCACAAAAATACAACAAATATCACAAGTCAAAAAGTGACTTAAAAACCACAAGTTTTCAGAAATGTTCTTTTTTTGTAATTTCTTATTAATTCTCCTATCATATACTGTAAATCCGGCGATCTCATATTGGAAACTATTGGCCTTCTACATAAAACACTGCCTGAACATTGCGCCAAAATCCCACAATATTCATAGGAAGAATATCTCATTACCTTCCCATTTCAACCCCCTCCAGATCTAATTGCTGTAACATATTTATTGCTGGGGCCTCACTTGGCGATGGAGCACCCTAAGGAATTAAATGAGCTTTTACCAGCGCCTGACCCTTGATATTGTCGAGGATTCCAGGGAAGGTCTAATTAGGTCTAATTTCAGCAGAAAGTGATTTCATTTGTAATATTCTGGAAATTGTTATGGTGGAAGCGAAAACTTACATTCAGCTCTTTAAACAAACTACAATTATAAAGCATTTTCCATCATATCTCACCCACACATGCCACATTAAATTATACCTTAGTGGGTGGAGAAAAGCTCAATCTTTAAAAATACCATTAATCCGAGCGCATAAATAATTGTTTAGGTCTTTTTTTTTCACATTTAGCAAATTAACAAAAAATTGTAGAAATGAAAAACATATAACTAAACGTATCATTTATTATAATTTAACATAAAACAAGTTAATTTTTAAATGTTTGCTGTCGTTTTAACAAACTTTTCATATACAAGTAAACATAATAAACTACGCAATACATCTTAAAAAGTAAATTTTATTCTTTCCGCACTTATGAGCCACTTACACTACTCCATCATCTTCCTGAGCTCATCAAATTCACTCTAAAAATCTGCTAAAATCTATCCTGTTAAAAAAAAGAGAGAGGGACTGACTGTTCACTGAGGAATCAGATTACAGTTGCCTATTGTAGTCAATGGAGAAGAGAGGGGTAGGAAGTGGGAGCAGCAGTGTGTGAGAGGTGGGCACAGCACACAGACATAGCTGCTGCTTTTTAGTGTTTTAACTCGGCATAGTGCTGGATTCACATCTACACTGCTCAGTACTGCTGTATAATATCATCCATGTTGCTGCTTCTAAACTTGTGCTTCATTGAGACAGGACAGCAGGAATCCATCATGCCTTGTGTGTGCTATTTACATTCATGTACATATATGACGGATTTTTCTAAAAAGTAACTGAAAACTACAGATTAAGGTCTGTAAACTCTGGAAGTGAGGTTTGTTAAAGGGTCACAACTTGATGAGCTGAAACTTTGCACTTAGATGGATGAATGAAGACAACAGCTTTATTCAATATCCCATATCTGGATTATTGGTGTTTTTTGCTATATGGATATTTGTAAAGGAAATTCCTTTGTAGGGGGAGATCCTCAGCTGGGTCTCGTTGTCTCTAGGCAGATGGAGGCCAGTCTAGTCCTTGGGCACCTGACTGACCAAACCTTGATACAGTTTCTAAATAAAGGCTGGTAAGACCAAAGTGCACCTGGAAGTGCGCTCTAGCGTCAGCCGGACCCCATCTGGTCCACAGCCCTCCCCCTGCCCACGTCCGGTACCATAAGTCTGTGCTGGAAGTGACCGTGCTTCGATCACTTGCCAGGCTGGAGTCTCTGGCTGGATATTCCCAGGATTTCTGCAGTACTTGACGACCGGCGAGTATCTCCTTGGCTATATCGGTGGAAGCTGGTCCTTGATTGTTGACTGGCGTTGTCTAGGGTTGGAACCTTGACAGGTGTCGTTCGAGTCTTCGGTGATTGACCATCGACAAGTGCAGTTTGGACCCTGACTGGCGTAGCTCTGGTCTTCGGTGCTTGAACGTCGTCTAGGTCTGGGCCGGGCTGGTACCCAAGCCTGCGGACTACTATGTCGGCTGCAGGAGCTACAACAAAATCGTCTGCCACTTTTCTTAGCACCAAATCCCCTCTTGTTTTGGAGCTCTGACCCTTTTATATCGTTGTCTGGTTTCGTCGCTGTCACCTGATGCAGGGCACTGCCTAATTCTGTCCCCTCTTCAACTCTTCTTCTTGGGAAAAGTTCCACAGGGTTTTGTTCAAGTCAGGAGGCCACATAGCTTTGTAACTCTTTGTCTCCTATGTGCCGTTCTCCTACAATGAGCACCAACAAACCAAAAAATAACACAGTACAAAAAAACATGGGTTTATAGAGCTCTTACCAGAGATGTTTATGCTATATGTTTCTATGTTTGGCCACCTGGTGATTGTTGCTGTAGTTATATGAATGAGATGTCCCATCTGCCTGCAGCCATTAGGTGCTATTGTCACGAGACATTATGACAGAAGTCGTGCGGAAGCCTTGTACCACCATAGAAACTAATGAAAGTAAAGTCCTGGTAACCCCTTTGAAGAAGAGCAAATTTGGGCTGAGATACAACCCCCAGATCTGCCATTATTTGTCCAAATTTAATAAGTACGATGCATTGGAGATAAGAAAATAACACATAGCCAGTGTCTGTCAGTGTACAATTGTCTGAATCTTAGATGCCAAGTCACAAGTCTTTATTACAACCACAAAGATAAGGAAAGTGGGAATGGCTTCTTCCATTACCTAAGAAAGAAAAGATTTGAGTTGGGAATAACAAAGTCGTAAATTATTGAGTCTGCCAAATTCCTTTCAAACTGGCTCTGTCCAGTTTACTTTAAAAATCAAAGGAATGTTTAACATACAGACACCTCTATATCAGAGACAACGCCCTGCAATAGTGCTTTTATGAATAACACTTATAAAGCTAATACTTAAACACAAAATTATCAAAGATATATAGGTAGATTTCAGTGTCTAAATATTAATCAAAGCAAAGTATAAATTTTTATCATAAAAATAATTATATAATAGACTTGTCCTTCCTCTTGAGTCCTCATATTCTGAGATGAGTGGCACAAGATGACCAACTATGGGAATAAAAATCATTCTGTTGAATGATGATTATGATAAATGTGTCTATATATGGTGACATAGTGGCTCTGATGTGAACTGCAGCCGGTTGAGGGTTTTGCTATAAGTCGATACGACATGAACACAAAATTGGAGTAGTTATGCCATCTACACCAGCAGTGTCACTGAGCTCAGCAATTGGTTACAATATGTCGACATGATATCACCGCTGCAGCCAAACATTAAAGACTGAGGCAGTGGCTGAGACACTGTGCTGTACCCGGAGAGGGTAAGTAGAGCTCAGTTTGCTTGTTTTTCTTTTTACAAACAAGCAGAAGTTTGCTGCTGGAGGATAAAAGCTCCTCTAATGAACATCGTGGAAAGGGAAGTGTGGATAGAGCTGTATAGTCGCTGGAAAGTAACGACTACATAATGATCCCGACTCTCCAAAATGTTCTATGAACCTGACACTTACTGCAGAAGCCTCACAAATGATAGATGCAGATTTGCATTAATGGGAATGTAGTCCAATTTCTTAATGTCTTTTCTTCTCTCGTTAAAAAAAAGGCAAAAATGAAGACCCGAAGGCCCAAACAAGAGTCCTGACTGCTGGAAAGCAATAATCGCTCAAACAAGCACAACACAGACACCCTGAGGTTCATACATATAAAATATAATTGGGCTCACTTTCCGTCCTCGAGGAGACATTGAACACAGAGTGAAATAAATTATAGCCAAGAATATTTAGGGAATATGATAAAAAAGAAGCTCGTAAGTAAATAGAAAACAGGAAAATCTCCCTCCCTCTGTAACCTCCAGCTACGATCCGACTTGTATCTTGTTCCTATTTACATATTATCTATTGTTAATAAGATTATAAAATAGCGGTCCTTGATGAAAATAGATAGATAGATAACAAATAGACAATAGATAGATAAATAGCTAATAGATAGATAACAGATAGATAATGGATAGGTCGATAGATAGATAATAGATAGAAAAATAGATGATGGATACTAGATATATAGATAATAGATAGATAGATAATAGATAAGAAATAGATGATAGATAGATAATAGATAGATAATAGATAAATAGATAGTGAGAATATGCTTGTAAAATTATTGTACTTAGTGTACAAATTGGCCAATTTACTGTGTGCCCACCAGACATGTCAAGGTAACTTTATTTTTGATGAGACCCTAACTCTATGAAACTTACTTCTTTTGTTCTAAGGCCTACAGATTTGAAGAGCAGAAAAAAAGATAGATAATAAGAAAGTTAGATGTTGTTACAAAAAACAAGCAACAAACTGACCAGCACTTCACCAACCGAATGAAACAAACGTGAACAGGTGTAAACTCTATGACTGCATAATATACAAACCAGAGAACACAGCAGCCTCTGTATATACCAAGATGCCTGCGAACATTGCATGAAATGTAAACTCCATTTCTTCTACCTAGAAAACAATTATTTACATTAAGGTACTTAGCACACACATTGGACAATTCATGAGAGCCCATCAACTGCAACAACCTTTATAACCTTTTCCAGACTTATAGATCTCAATTATTTTGTTTCTCATTTGTTCCATAATTTCTTTGGTTCGCAGCATGATCTCTAGCTTTTGAGGATCTTTTTCTCTCCTTCTCTTTGTCAGGCAGGTCCTATTTAAGTGATATCTTTATTATTGAGAGCAGGTGTGGCAGTCGTCAGGCCTGTGTGTGGCTAAGGAATGTGAACTGAGCTTTCCAAAGATATGATAAACCTCAGTTAATGTATGTTTTAAGGAAGGGGGGGGGGGCAATCACTTTTTCACACATGGCCCTGTAGGTTTGGATTTCTTTTTCCCTTGATAAAGACCTTCATTTATAAACTGCACTTTGTGATTATTGTGTTATCTTTGTCTAATATTTACATTTGTTTGGTGGTTGGAAACATTTAGGTGTGATAATATGTAAAAGTATAGCAAAACCCTTTTTCATACAAAAAAGGGTCACAGGCTCAGGAAAATGAAATATAGAGTATGATGAAAAAGTTCAGTGTGACCCTAAGACCAGACATCCACAATGTTTGTACTTTTTGCTACTACCCGCCATATGACATCACAATATGGGGGCTGTGATGTGACACGTTAACAATCATTAGAAGCACAGATGTAATGCAAAATTGTGACCGTGATGTCATGAGACTAAATTTATCGTGTAGACTGTGAAATTCCTGCTGCCTGCAGTCACCACTAGAGGGAGCTCATTGCATGCATATGATGAGCTCCCTCCAATGGCGATAGCAGGGAAGCACTGACTCTAGCGCTATGGCACCGTCTTATCCTGGGACTCATCCTGGGCACTCCAGCGGGCATATAGAAAGGGGACATTGAAAGTGCCCAAGTATTGCTGTACTTGACAACTTTTACTGCTGGCCATCCAGGAGAGCTGTTTGTGGGTCTGAGAAAGTCAGATCACGCCATGATTAAGAACATCAAAATATTGTTAATATGCACTCATCAAAATAAACCCAACAAATCATTGCACTAATGCTGTCTCCAAGGTCATACTACAGTGCCTTGCGAAAGTATTCTGCCCCCTGCAACTTTTCAATCTTTTCCCACATATCATGCTTCAAACATAAAGATCCCAAATGTAAATTTTTGGTGAAGAATCAACAACAAGTGGGACACAATTGTGAAGTTGAACGAAATTTATTGGTTATTTTAAATTTTTGTGGAAATACAAAAACTGAAAAGTGGGGCGTGCAATATTATTCGGCCCCTTTAACTTAATACTTTGTTGCGCCCCTTTTGCTGTGATTACAGCTGCAGTCGCTTGGGGTATGTCTCTATCAGTTTTATACATCGAGAGACTGAAATTCTCGCCCATTCTTCCTTGGCAAACAGCTGGAGCTCAGTGAGGTTGGATGGAGATCGTTTGTGATCAGCAGTTTTCAGTTTTGTGGATGCAGCTCGATCTTCACTTCTGTTTCAGCTGCAGCTGGTGCTTCCAGCTCTGCCGGCCCATCGGCCATCCTTCACACCCTGTTGTACTAGTTCTTGTTGATCCATTTGCTGTCTGACAAATCCAGCTCCACTGCATCGTTACCTCTTGTCCATGCTGCTAATCCTGACCTAGAGCTTAGAGAAACCAGTTTACCAGGTGAGCTCCTGAAAGATTAAACTGCTATGACAAGATGCCTATTACGCCCTGAAGTCTCTCCAGAACCCAAAGCATAGCAGAATGGAAAGCCAGGAAGGGGTTACAGGGTAATAAAAGCTTATCCTCACCTTTCCTAGGAATGCTCCTCACCCGTCCTTGTCTCGCTCCTTCTAGTCACCATTTGCTTTTTGGATCTTAAAGGGAATCTATCACCCCAATTTTGCCATATCAACTAAAGATATGGCTGAATAGTACGTCCCATAACAAAGCTATCGGTAGGTATCATATATCCTGATACTCCCGTTTTCATATCAAAATATCTTAGTAAAGTTCGTATTTTTCGCTGTCAATCAGGGCGGTCAGGTCAGGAGGGCGGCATTTTCTATGTCCTTCCCCCCCCCGGCTCCTCGTCATCTCTTGCGTATGGCCGTCTGTGAATCCCACAGACTGCGTTCAGCATCCCGCAATTGCGCATTTCAAATTCGGCCCCGCGCATGCGCAGTGTACTTTGTCCAACAGTGGGCAAAGCATAAAATCAGTACAGCGCATGCGCTGCTCTTTCCTTGCCCCGGAAATGTCTGCTTGCCTTGGACGACTTCCGGGGCAAGGAAAGAGCAGCGCATGCGCTGTAATGATTTTATGCTTTACCCACTGTTGGGCAAAGCACACTGCGCATGCTCGGGGCCGAATTTGAAATGCGCAATTGCGGGATGCTGAACGCAGTCTGTGGGATTCACAGACGGCCATACGCAAGAGATGCCGAGGAGCGGGGGGGGGAGGACATAGAAAACGCCGCACTCCTGACCTGACCGCCCTGATTGACAGCGAAAAATACGAACTTTACTAAGGTATTTTGATATGAAAACGGGGGTATCAGGATATAAGGTAAATACCGATAGCTTTGTTATGGGACGCACTATTCAGCCATATCTTTAGTTGATATGGCGAAATTGGGGTGACAGATTCCCTTTAAAGCTCTGTGACTTTTGCATGCAACGCGACCGTATTAGTCTATTGCTGGAAGATCTGAAGAATGACCGGACGGAGTGAGCAGAGGACGTGGTGAGGAGCTGAAGGGGGTGAACCGGTGAAGGGCACCACTTGCACCAGTGAGTATAAGCTTTAATTACTTTTTTATTTCCTTCAGAATCGAATCTCAAAAATGTTGGATTTTAGCAAGTCTGGATTTTTCTGGAAATTCGTAATAACTTCAATTTGAGCTCATCCCTAGCGTCGTTTTTGCTGTTGCTCATCATGTGGTGCACAGGCGAGGTCACATGATGAAATTTTTAACCTGTTACGCAAGCCAGCATGACGAACGTTTTCCTCGTTGGTCTTTAACAGGTTAATCACATGCAGAACGAGCTGAATCCCTTAGATCGGAGCCGCGGACACATCACACAGGCTTTTCTGTATGCTGGGCGGAATAGGGTAAAAAAAACATGAAAAATAGAAAAATAGAAAGCCTTCCCGCGAGTTTATAAGAGCACGGCTTTATTAAGACTGTAATAAGCAGAAAACCATGAACACGGCACAATGCGACAGCAAACAACTCCCCTTATTTGTCAGGGTTATATAGCAGTGTACCATTATACGGTATTATATAAATCAGCTCCACAGGCTGTGAAGGAAAACAGGAGATCATTAAAGAAACAGGTTTATAAAATATTTCCCGAGTCGGTGTCAAGAACGAGTCTGAAGTTTAAAGTTTAATTATTATATTTAAACGAATCGGCATGCATTTATATCCCATGGGCGCAGACAAGTACCTCGGCCTTTCCAGAATAAAACAGAATACGTAATGATTGCACCGCGCGGCGTACATTTCCAGGACGCCAATCAACAGACTCTAAATGGGCAAAATAGATGGTTTTAAACCCATGTCAAATATACAGGCTTCAAAGGCGAGAGGGCGCAGCGAGGGCACGGATCTGCCGTGTGAACAATGCTGAGAAGTTCCCATTATAATCACAGATACATTTCTTTTTACTAGTCATTACTATTTACTGCCGAATGGATTATCAGGCATGAACGCTCTAGTCTATTATAGGAGCGGAGAAATCTCATAATCCAGCCCTGGTTTAAATTACCCGTAATATATGTTGGAAAGTGAAACCTTTTATATGAAGGTTCCAGTGTAACCAGCGCAGGAGTTGCCTTGGCCACACATGATAGAATTGGGCTTAGGTCAACGTGTCTCTTTACCGGCCATGCCAAACATGTGGATCCCATTGGTGAAGCTGGATGATGATCTCATAAAATAATCACGGTATTCACAAGTTTACTGGCTGGAAGCAATTATCATAGACCTAGATGGGAATTGGACATTTTTACAGATCACAAAAGGCTAAATGGGAAATATGGCGTAAATTGGGCACGATGCTCCCTCTGATTAATTCTGATGTATTTTGCAGGAGAAATGGACATATCGGGATCTGAAATAAAAAGTTATTGTACAGTGGGTGATGTTTAAAGCAAGACCCAACTATTTATTTTCTAGGGCTCTCGTGCTCTTCTAGGGTAACATGATGTACCCGTGCTTCTTTCCATCTGCTATCTACATAGCTGCATTGGGTTAACATGGGGTTAAATAGAGGAAAGCTTTGCTTATTGTGGTGTTATCATGGAAATGCGAAATTCTGCACTGGAGCTGTAGACAAAACCAGATAAATATTTCAGCTGAGATGTTTATGCAGATTTTATTTAACATGAATTCACAGAATAAAAAAAAAATAGTTGCATAACTTTAAAACTCTTTAAACAGTATAAATAGCACTGCCCCAAGGAATTGGCATCAAATAAGCATCTACGTTCTGAACACAAATGGTCAGGTTTACAAGCAGAGTCTGACACTTTGTAGCAAAGCCCAAGATGAGAGATTAATGTGATCCTTGGCGCTTAACACTTTAGATGCCTCAGTCTATAATGGTCGCGGCATCGAAGCGGTTGGAAAGAAGGGAAGGCTCCAACTGACATCTTACTGGCAATGTGTGCTTCAATGGTCGCCGTGAGTCACATTAAGGCTCTAGGTTTTCCTTCTGTGTATTCCCTGCCAGTGTCTTGAGGATATTAAAGAAAATCCAAAAGGCAGCTCTGTGGACAGAAAAATAAAAAGTTAAGACACCAAAACTAAAGAGAAAAGCTGTAGAAAAGAAGTAAATCACGCTGACCACTGAAATAAAATTGCTATGTATCGTGTTGTCATTTATATCATCAGCAAAACCCTCAAAATGACAAAAAGTCTGTTTTTTACATCTTCAAAAACAATTATTCAAAGTCTTTCAATACATTATATTTCCCATTTATCTCTACCCCCCTCAAAAAAATATGACAACTTATCCTAAGGAAAAGTGTTTGCCAATCCATGGAACATTAATTCTTGATGTGCATTGATAAAATAAAAAAAATGACATTCTTTAGACACCAGAGACCCCCAAGCAGTTGTGTAATAGAAAGTCTATAATTGTGACCAATTATGTAACTTCCGGATTTTCAACTGTAACCAGGTCACAACTCCTCTGTAATCGGGGTGCTACGGACTGTGTGTCTGTAGGGGGGACTACGAAATAGTAATGCCCTGTGATCACAGCAGCATCTGCATTTAGTGGCAAGTCCAATGTGAGCTTGTAGCTTGCAGAGAAAGTGACCATGACCAGACTGCAGCTCCAATGTAACATGGATGATGATGATAACGTTATCTCAAGAATTAGGAAAACACAAAGGTTTCCAGCATAAATACTTGAATTTTAATGAGCTTTAATTGCAAAAGCTCCACAAGTGTCTTGCCCATGAGCATACTCAGTAAGGGCCCCAGGGCTTGTTTTATTAATCTTTATCAGATATAAGCAAAGTGCGGCCAACTGGGCACATCTGGCCCTCTAGCTCCTTGGTCTTCATGGTGTTGTTTGGAGATCTCCTTGGTCTTCATGATGTTGTTTGGAGATCTCCTTGGTCTTCATGGTGGTGTTTGGACATCTCCTTGGTCTTCATGGTGGTGTTTGGACATCTCCTTGGTCTTCATGCTGTTGTTTGGACATCTCCTTGGTCCTTATGGTGGTGTTTGGGGATCTCCGTGGTCTTTGTGGTGGTGTTTGGAGATCTCCTTTGTCTTCATGGTGGTGTTTGGACATCTCCTTGGTCTTCATGGTGGTGTTTGGACATCTCCTTGGTCTTCATGGTGTTGTTTGGAGATCTCCTTGGTCTTCATGGTGGTGTTTGGAGATCTCCTTGGTCTTCATGGTGGTGTTTGGACATCTCCTTGGTCTTCATGGTGGTGTTTAGAGATCTCCTTGGTCTCCATGGTGTTTGGTTAGTGGTGCCTCTTTATAATGATGTTGCAGCCTCTATGTCCTTTAAGAAAAGGTAAAGTGTATATACTGACAGACATGTGACACTTCGATTGCACACAGGGGGACGTCATGTTACTAAGCATGGGACTTATGAAGGGAAGTGCTTGAACCAGAAATTTTTAGGTGCTTCATAGCAAAAGGAGTGAATACATATGCACGTTCCAATTTTTAGTCATTTGATCCCATAAGTGTAATTTAAGCCTTTTTTTTCTCCTTGGTCTTCATGGTGTTGTTTGGACATCTCCTTGGTCTT
>VIAB01032305.1:0-14299 GCA_009801035.1 Oophaga pumilio | reverse complement strand
TACATTTGTCTCTTGTGAATGCTGATAAAATTTAGTTCCTTTAAAAAAAATGTTGCAACTTCCTGAGGTTTTTGCACCAAAAATGGAGCAAAACCTGATACCTGATGTTTTTGCTGCATTTTTGCACTTATTCATTCCTTTCTATGGGTGAAAAAATGCTGCAAAAACGCTGAAAGAAGAGACATGCTGCAGTTTTCCAATTCAGTCTGGAAAAAAACAGTGTGTGTGCATGAGATTTCTGAAATCTCACCGCTTTTTCTAGTGCTGTAAAGCTGTGCCTGTCATGAATCACACAGGTTCTCGGTCTTGCTGCTGGAGGCACTAGATGGCGCCAGTGCAGTAAATTTAACCCATGGCTAAAATTGTTCCTCTTCTGTTATTTGTCTGAGTACTGTAATTGTTAAACGATTATATGATCATACATTTTATGAAGGTTTGGAAAATGCATGATCTTATCTAAAGTGGATTGTGGTAAATCTGAGAAATTGATTGTTGCAGAATTTATTCTCATTACCACATTGGACTATTTTTGTCTGCTGTGTTCCTTTCTTGCCACTGCAATTTTTTATTTTTGCAATTTGATTTTTCCTCCCCTCCCTCAAAGAACTATGGCTTTCATATTTATTTTAATCCAGAAAAATCAATGCTTT
The DNA here is from genome assembly GCA_009801035.1 of Oophaga pumilio. Lineage (NCBI taxonomy): Eukaryota > Metazoa > Chordata > Amphibia > Anura > Dendrobatidae > Oophaga > Oophaga pumilio. The sequence goes on along the minus strand of VIAB01032305.1, from coordinate 13,649 downwards.
TTGTGGGTGAAGTTGTAGTTTTGAATGACACCATTAATTTAATGTTGTCACTTCTTCCAACCCCGGGCTGATTCCCGTGGATTGCAGTGGTTGGGCGGCCTGCCAGTTTTGTCATCCACCGGCCCTTTAGTTCTTCCTTAGACTGCGAGCACCCACCTGCAGCCTTCACTACTGAACACTGCAATGCATGCAAAAGAAGAATTATGTCCTGACGTGGCCAGTGTGTGCGGACGTTCTTTGCGGGTGGAGTTAGAGCATTCTGCACTCTGGTGTCATTCTTATAATGAAGGCAGCAGTCGCGGTGTCTCCTATATAATATATGCAGTGATCTCATTTCATCCTTTGCAGTCTGAATGTCTCCTATGTGATGTTTATACAGCATAGTCTCAATGTCTCCTATATGATGTACAATGGGGGAAATAAGTATTTGATCCCTTGCTGATTTTGTAGGTTTGCCCACTGACAAAGACATGAACAGTCTATAATTATTTTCTTAGCAAGGAGCATACTTTCATGTAACGTGCCAGGGCCCTGTAGATGAGTGCCTCGCCCGTGGCTACCACCACACGTCATGTTACAGAGGAGTGATGTACTGCAGGGTGGGATTGTATATAGGCGCGGCTGAGAAAAATAAATCTGCAGCTACATCTAAATCTTTAAGATGCATCAACACATCTCTTTATGTTTCCTGTCAGAGCACCATGCTTGTAGGATGGACTATTGTCCATGTCGGTAACAGCATTCTTGGCATAAAGGTATTATTCAGTTACGTTATGCCGATATTCTCCAGTCAAGCTGTAGTGCTCTTCTCCAGTCATGGTATAATTGTGGCGTTATAAAGTTATTATTTCGTTACAGTATAGTGGTAATATCCAGTTACATTATAGTGATGCTATCCATTCATAGTATATAAGTATTATTTAGTCACAGTATGGTGCTGTTTTACGGTTGTGGTATAAAGGTATTATTCAGACAAGGTATGTACAGAGGTGTATCTAGGGAGGGCAGTTGGGGTATCTGCCCTGGGTGCAGCCGGGAGGGTGGCACCATTGAGCCGCCTAATGCTGCAGTCAGAGGTGTCTCCCTTGGTGCCTGAATTTTGCCTCCCCCCGGACTGGGGGTCAACAGTTCTCTAAGCTGGCTATCAAGTTGGCAGCCAGTTTAGAGAAGGTGCAGCGTGCTGTGTGGGAAGTGGGGTGGAGGAGACTTAATGTGGGAAGGTTTAGTGTGGGGGAGATTTAACATGGGGGAGATTTATTGTAGTGGAAGGGTGGGGAGATTTGGGGTGGAAGGATTTAGTGTAATGAGGTGTGGAAGATTTTAGGACCCAAGTTTGTGGAGCAAGAAAGGGGTAGGAGCAGACAACATGGGAAGTGGGAGAAATTTGAAGACACAGTATGATGAGCAAGGGGGACATGGGGTGCACATATGAGGAAACAGTATGGGAGGATGGGTGCAGACACCGTTTGGTGAGTGGGGGAGATGATTGCAGACATGGTAAAGTGAGGGGGGTGCAGACACAGTATGAGCAGCGAGGGGGGAATGTATGGGGGGATGGGTGCAGACACAGTATGGTGATTGGGGGTTTGGTGCAGACACAGAATGGGGAGGATGAGTGCAAACACAGTGAAGGGGGTAATGTATGTGGACACAGTATAGGTAGCAAGTGTGTGGATGGGTGCAGACACAGTATTGTGAGTGGGGGGATGGGTGCGGACACAGTATGAGTAACGAGGGGAAAAATGTATGTGGACACAGTATGGGGAGCAAGGATGATGAGATTTGTGCAGACACAGTATGGGCAGTCGGGGGGATGTGTGAGGAGGCAGTATGGAGAGTGAGGGAGTAAATATATGAAGAGACAGTATAGTTAGCAGGTGGATGTGAGAGGAGACAGTATGAGGAAGGAGGGGAAATGTGTGAAGAGACTATAGATGGGAATAGTGTGAGGAGAAAGTATAGGGAATATAGTGAGGAGAAATTGTTTATTCTGGGGCACAGCATAGGGCAGATATTTGTATTCAGGAGCATTAAAATGACACTGCTATTTTTAAGGGCATTGTGAGGAGATGTGCTGCACAAGACCAGAGAAGATAGACGTCTGCAGAGACGAGATGTGGATGAGAAAAGTCATCATGGACTCTGGACAAGATGAAAAGAAAGAAAACGACTCCAATCAGAGACAATGTCATCTATAAAGAACATATTTTTGTGATACTGACTAATTCCCATGTTTTTATTCATGTTAGGAGCATTAAAGTGGTTGTCCAAGTTTGTGATGAGTCTGCAGTCATGATTAAAGGTGAGCGGAAAACGTTCGCCAATCTCAAATTCGACATGTACGTTGCACATTTGGATTCGTGTTTGGATTCCTAAGCATTTTTCTCAAAATCGGCAAAATTCAGCCAAAATGATTCGGTAAATGATGGGTTCTAACAGTAACACTGTATGATCCGCCAGCCGTGAACTACTTTAACCTTACTTATGTCACCGCTCGCAGCGTGAGAATTTTGTCACACTCGGAGCAGTGATGTCATTAAGGTTACCACAGGTCACAGCTGGCGGCTCACACAGAGGTTACCATGAGAACCGTCGACTGTGACCTGCGGTAACCTTAATTACATCACTGCTCGTCACTGCAGCCGGGTACTCATACTCCTCTCAGTGTGTTTGGCAGCCGTGGTGAGCGGTAACGTTACTGATGTCACCACTCATCACAGCCTATGGATGTGGCAGAGTCGGGGTTCATCGTGGGATCACCATATTATGGATTACGTTGACCTTTTGAATTGTTTTTTATGGTATTGAATGGGTAATGGTCAAGGAGTGCTCTTTACAAATAAAGGACTTTTCCTTGTGTGCATTTTTTTTCTTTTAACTTACGGGGTTAGTAATGGGGTTGTATGATAGACACCTCTCCATTACTTACCCCTGGGCTTGATGTCAGCTGACATTACAAAGGTGACATCAACCCCAAAACCATTACCTTGATTGCCAACGCACCAATGCAGTAAGGAAGAGCCGAGGCCAAGGGCTAGAATTATAGCATCTATTGGATGCGCCATTTCTGGGGCGGCTGAGTGCTATTGTTATTATTCTAGGACATTAAAAATATCATTGGCCCTGCCCAGACTACCTGCAGCTGTGTGCTTAGACTTTATTGGTTATTAAAAATAGGGGGGACCCCACACTTTTTTCTTCTGGTCCCTCTTTATAATAACCATTAAACACTACGTACACGGTGGTGCAGTCACCCATGGCAACTGGTCTCGGAGGTGGACTCTCTTGTGCCCGGCTGTGAATCAGAGGTAGACTGTCCTGTGTCCGAAGGAGGACTGGTATGTTTAGTGACTGTAGACTATCCCGGCTGTGATCTGAAGGATATTGTGTACTGTGTAAAGCTGTGAATAGAACATTAACACGGCGGTGCAGTTGCCCACATCAACAAGTCAGAGGTGGACTGGCGTGTTTAGTGACTGTAATACAGAGGATATGTGCCCGGCTGCAAACCGGACGTGGGCTGTCCTGTTCCTGGCTGCAAACCAGAGGATATTGTGTGCTGTGTTTTTCTGAGTTGAACACTAAAGAGATGTTTTGCTTTGAACTTTGCTGGGTCACTGCCCCATCACTGCACAGTGTGCTACCGCTGCACTACAATATGCAGATGTGAGCAAACTCTAATTCTCAGTATCTGTATAAGGCCGGGGTCACATTAGTGTTTACCATCTGATGCGAGAGCATCAGAAGAGATATGCTAATGATGACACTCGGCTCAAACTCTGCTGCGAACGTGAGCCGAGTTTCATGCTACTGTACTTCGATCTTCTCGCATGCAAGAATCGGATCACAGGTGAGGAGAAGAAGGAGAGATTCATTTCTCCACCTCCTGCTCTGGGCGAATATTGCACTGCACTCGGATGACATCCCATTAATGCGGTGAAGTAGTCGCTAGCAGAGAAACACCCCCAAAAGATAATGTTTTCACCTCCATGCTTGACAGTGAGGACGGTGTTTTTTGGGTCATAGGCAGCATTTCTCTTCCTCCAAACACGGCGAGTTGAGTTAATGCCAAAGAGCTCAATTTTTGTCTCATCTGACCACAGCACCTTCTCCCAATCGCTCACAGAATCATCCAGGTGTTCATTGGCAAACTTCAGACGGGCCTGCACATGTGTCTTCTTGAGCAGGGGCACCTTTCAGACACGGCAGGATTTTAAACCTTTACAGCGTAATGTGTTAGCAATGGTTTTCTTGTTGACTGTGGTCCCAGCTGCCTTAAAGGGAACCTGTCAGCTCATTTTTCGCATATAACCTGCGGCCACCGCCATTAGGGGCTTATCTACAGCATTCTGTAATGCTGTAGATAAGCCCCAGATGTAAACTGAAAGATAAGAAAAGCAAGTTAGATTACACTCAACCAGGGGCGGTCCGGTGCGGTCTGGCGCCTCACATCTTCATGCGAGGACGTCCTCTTCCTTGCTTCTGTCGAGGCTCCTGTGCAGTCTTAATTCTCTCGCAGGCGCCGGGAAAGGTCAGAGAGGCCCGGCGCCTGCGCATTGCAGTGCTTTATTCTGCCCTCAACATTGCAAATCAGTACCTCTGTGCAGGAGCGTGACAGAAGCAAGGAGGAGGACGTCATCGCATGAAGATGGGAGGGGCCGGACCCGGACCTGCGACGTCCATCGGACCGGACCGCCACCCCAGGTGAGTATAATCTAACTTGTTTTCCTTATCTTTCAGGTTACATCAGGGGGCTTATCTACAGCATTTTAGAATGCTGCAGATAAGCCCCTAATGGCTGTGGCCGCAGCTTATATGCGAAAAATGAGGTGACAGGTTCCCTTTAAGATCATTAACAAGTTCCCCCCGTGTAGTTTTAAGGGTATGCCACACTAAACAACATCGCTAACGGGATCGCTAAAAAACGTCACTATTTAGCGATCCCGTTAGCGATGTTATTGTGTGCGGCATGCAGCAACGACGTGGCCCCTGCTGTGATCTCGTCCGTCGTGCTGATCGTTTCGGACCCTATTTTATCGTCGGCGCCCCCGCTGGGTAAGTATATATCGCTGAGTGTGGCACCTTTTTTAGCGATTTAGCGGTACTTTTGTACCGCTAAAGTCGTTAAGGAGATCGCTAACCGCGATAGCGTCCTTAACGACATCGCTAAATGTGGCCGACACTAGCGATACTGTAAACGATCCCGCTAGCGATCTCATTAGTATGCGACGCTAACTAGATCGTTAGCGGGATCGTGTAGTGTGGCAGTACCTTTAGGCTGATATCTCACCTTCCTCATGATCAAGGATACCCCACGAGGTGAGATTTTGCATGGTTCACCAGATCGATGTTGATTGACAGTCATTTTGTAGTTCTTTCATTTTGTTACTATTGCACCAACAGTTGTCTCCTCACCCAGCGTCTTACTTATGGTTTTGTAGCCTATTAAAACTTTGTGCAGGTCTATGATCTTGTCCCTGACATTCTTATAAAGCTCTTTGGTTTTACTCATGTTGCAGAGGTTAGAGTCTGACTAATTAATTGAGTCTGTGGACTGGAGTCTTTTATAAAGTTGACTATGTAAGACAGCTAAAAAGTGTCTAACTGGTCTGTAGGAGCCAAAACTCTTAAAGGTTGGTAAGGGATCAAATACTTATTTCTCACTGCAAAATGCAAATAAATGTATATGTGATGCCCCTGAGGGTTCAGTCACCACAGAGGTACTGCATCTAATCCAGAGGTGTGGTACCCCACTCTCAGGTAAGGAAGCAGCACCACCCAGGACTCTAACACCTGCACCCAACACAGACTATTGCAGCAGGGCACCCTGGAGGTACCCTAAGGGAGGATGGTTTCATCCCAGGCTGGGTAGTAAAGGGTGTTGGGGGAGTGGGTGGAGAAGGTAGGAATAGAGAGAAGGAGCTAACAGAGCAGGAAAGAACAGTGCAGAGAGAGTGAGTCAGACGTCAGGAGAAAGCGAAAGTAAGCAGAAGTGCTGAAAGGCAGCTCCCTGTCAGGAGGAGCTGCAGAAAGAAAGCTGAAAGGGAGAGACAGAAGGAAGCTTCCAGCAGAGAGAAGGGGTCCTAGGGGCACAGATAGTGAGCAATCCATCCTTGGAGCCCGATCCAGTAGTGGAGGGACCAGGTCGCAGTGGGGTACCAGCCTGTTATGAATGTGCTAGAGATGGTTTCTGAGCAGAGGCTCCCTCTGGTGGTTACAGACAGTACTGAACCTTTCAGCGAGGAGTGGCAATCTGGAATCACGGACTGGTCTGATATAAGGGAGGTTCCCTCCCATGATGGTTGCCGGTGATCAATTGTTCTTGTCTCAATTGTGGTTCCTGGTTCATTTGGAAGTTTGCTGGAGTCCTGCCTGCATCTCCTGCTTTCAGATAAGATATTTGCTTTTCTTTTTGTGCTTGCTTTTTGCATTGTTTTCTGCACTTTTGTGGAGGTCAGCCAGGTCCCCTCCTGGGGCCTGAGCTCCTCACAGTTTTTCTGCAGCCACTGTTTTTGCTCATTTGCTTTTTCCTGTTTTTTTCAGCGGCTGCGGCTTGGTTTTTGTTCACACTGAGATCTGATTTAGTGGGGGGCGAGATCGTGTGATCTCAGTATTTTTGTAATCAGAATTGTTGGATTTTTGTAGGGTTTTCTGGGTTGAAGAAAGTGATCTCTCCTGTCCTATCCTATTTAGTCAGCTTGTGGCCCCAGCGTTTGCTCAGTCTATTTTCTGCCTATGTTTGTATTTTCATCTTGTCTAACCGCCATTATATGTTTGGGGGCTTCCTATTTTATTTGGGGATCTGCTCCGGGGCAGATAGCTTTCATCTTTCTGCCTTTAGGTGTAGTTATCTCTCAGGCTGTGACGAGGCGTCTAGGATCAACGTAGGAATGCTCCACGGCTACCTCTAGTTGTGTCATTAGTTTAGGAATCTGCAACCCATCAGTTACCAACATCTCAGGTGTTCGGCTGCCCTGCTGTTGTTCCTGTCCTCCTCAGCTACCGAAACATAACACCAGCCCCCGAGACTAGTGGCGAAATCACCAGACTCAGCTAGTAAGCCGGAGGCAGGGGCACCTCAAGGTGCTTCAGCTATAGCCACAGTTATCTTCTCCAAAAAGGCAGCTATAAGGGAGCAAGGGGACTTAGAGAACGTCGCCCGACAAGGTCCGCTGCTGCTGGCTTGGGACATTGACTATGAGGTGTTGGGCAAGAAGGGTGGAAAGCCAGCACAGTGAGACGGCCAGGAAAGGTACATACAGAAAGGAGTCCTGGAAAGGTGTATTCCAATCTACATGGGAGTTTGCTGGACCCCTCACCTGGAGGACACGGCACCAAGTGGGCACCTGTGTACACAAGAACTGTGAGTAAAGCTTTAGAAACTGCACTTTGCTGTGTCTTCTGAATCATTCCTGAATCACCTGCCCTGCACCACATCTACCATCCTCACCTTTAACATCTATACCTTAACTGCCCTGGGATACAGCTCTACTTGTGGAGAGCTAAACCATCTCTGGTGCCGTTACCATCCCAGAGGATCTGCATAGCAGCGTCGGTCCCTTGACCGAATACCACACGTGTCATCATGAACACTTTATTACAAAATTTATTTATCCCTTTTTCACTATCTCCCCTTTTTATTGGACGCCCAGGGCCACGGACCGGGTCAATGCTGCCGCTGTGACACTTCCCCTTTAAGAAGCGGCCCGGTACCGAGTATCCCCACTGCCCTGGCGGGCGATCTATATATAATTTATACAAAGTGATTTTTTGAATTTTATTTTTGATATTCTATGTCTCAATGTTAAAATGAACCTACCCTTAAAATTATAGACCGTTCATGTCTTTGTCAGTGGGCAAACTTACAAAATCATCAAGGGATCATGTACTTATTTCCCCCACTGTATATACAAAGCACAGTTCCACTTCACTGCACAGTATCATTCTTGATGTCCTGTATACTGAGTGTAATTCTCAGTATCTGTATTATTCTGTATATATGCACTGAACAGTACAACTTCTCCTGCCCTTTCTGGGTGCAATTCTCAGTTTGTGCTCTTACTCTGTATTATTTTGGACATTTCCGAGCGTGTGGTCTTTATGGGACGTGGTCTCTGTTAATTGGCGTGGCAAATGTCCATAACAATTTTGATTCGTTTGTGAATTTTGGTCCACTTGTCCAGATAAAATGGAATTGTAGGCTGACATCCCTGTATGTGCCCCAGCAGGTGAATAAACATCAGATAAGATGGGAAGAATGATGGCTCAGTGGTTAGCACTGCATCCTTCCAGCTCTGGGATCCTGGGTTCAAATCCCACCAAGGACAACATCTGCAAGGAGTTTGTATGTTCTCCCCGTGTTTCCGTGGGTTTCCTCCATGTTCTCCGGTTTCCTCCCACACTCAAAAGACCAACTCGTACAGAATGTAGATTGTGATCCCCAATGGGGACAGCGATGATGATGTCTGTAAAGTGCTGTGGAATTAATGGTGCTATATAAGTGAGTAAAATAAATAAATGAGATGTATCCCTGTCTGTAAGACCTCGGGCTACGACACGACAGGCTCTCTTCCCCTCCACTAGGTCTGCTATAGGTGCCAAATCTAAGCCCCAACCCTCCATGGAAGTCACGATCCCTATACCAGTCAGAATCGGGAAGAAACCAATGTCCGCAGGAGACCTTTACAACAATACATACAGATTTTTGCTTAGTTTATTCAATAAAGCTTTAATACCTCAGTTTAAAAAAAAATACATCTTTTGTGTTTTGTACATTGCGCTCGTATCAGATAAATCGCCCTACTATGTATACTGTATCGTATTTGCATTGATCGTTCTCTCATAATGGTCGGCTATCATACGTTATGTGGATAATGTATATGGCTTCGTCTAGATAAGCGTCGATAAGAGTCCTTAAATGGTGGTTTCATTTGTAATTCTCCTTCATGACGGATACGTCACATTCCCGCTGTCTCTTAGATAGAAATTAATGTGGGATAATCAAGATAATTTAGATACGAGGTGTGTGATTTACCACCTGACATATATGGCCCTTGGAATGGCATGAAAGAAGATGGCAAAACTTGAGCGCATGGTTCGGGCCTACACATGCTAAGGGAAAACAAGGTCAGATTGGTTGCTAGGGATACATTGACGATGCAATGCAGTGTTTCCATGGCAACTAGTCTGTCTCTAATAAAGCTAGGTTGTCATCTATTGACTCCGATATATTAATATTGGGGTTTTCCATGGCCACCATCACAAATATCTAGGCCTCATGCAGTAGAGACGTGGCTAGGCCTTCGTTCACACTGGGCACGGCCGAGTGACTTGGTGTTGCCCCCTCTGGTATATAACCCACACCAGCCAAATTTACACTCATGCCATAGAACCAAACAGCCTGAGGCTCCACTAATGAGACCCCCACCAATCATAAGAACGAGGGTCCTGTGTCCACTGTCTGAATGGAATTGTGGTAACGCTTCATTTATGGTTTATGGGACTGGATCGCCTACCTTAAACCATGGTAGAGACTTAGTGGACATGTGTGACCCCCACTATATTCAAACAGGGGACACAGGACGCGGTGGGGGTCCCAGTAAAGTCCCTTTATTTTACTTGTATCGGGATGTCTCGATATTACAGCCTCCTTCATTACAAAGCCGCTACTGAATTAGTAGATCCGACCCATACATCACATGGGTGGCAAATACCACATTTATGGCTAGCCACCACTTCACCCATAGATTTTGGTTATTTACCAAGAGTTTTATGCTGGGAAATCTTCTTTTTTTTGTTAAAAGGGTCGTCTCATGAATGACATTCCGCACCTCTAAGTGAGCATGTGCGACCACCGCGCCTATAGGCACTCAAAGTAGTGGTCGCACATGCTCACTACAGCTTCATTCACACAGATGACTTTTGGGGTCCCCTTTCTCATTTTGGATCATTCACTTATCATTCATCCTGCATATATGTGATAACTGTTTACAGGACAACCACTTTAATATGCTACCTATTTTTTGAATATTTTATAATGTTGCTAAAAGATAGAACCGGCAATTCTGAAGACAATAAATGGATTGGAGGTGTGCATGTGCGGTCATTTCTACATTCAAAAGGGGCACTTAAAGTAACTGTCGCTTCAGGAGAACATGCAGCAGAAGTTGTGAGTAGCCTCTAGCTCGTCCCCTCTCCATAGAATCTTACAAGCACCAACTGTAATCTATCTAAGTAATTGGAAAGTTTTTCTTCACTTAAAACAGATTTTACAGGTGAATTGATAGTTAAAGAAGCATAAAGATATATGACAAAGTCATTATTAATCCCTTATTGATCCTTGCCATATGACTTAGGATAAAAGCCAAACCAAAATCTAAATTTGAAGACACAGTTTTTGGGGTATTGCCCCTCGTCAGTACAAAGCATGAGATCTGATTGTCACTCTCAACAAGGAGAAACCTTACCCTTTGATCCCAGTTTTAAGCCTCTCATCCTGCCAAATCAGATCTCATACTTTGCACTGAGGAGGGACAAAAACCCCAAAACCGTGTCTGCAAATTTAAATTCTGGTTTGGCTTTTATCCTCAGTCATAAGTCATATGGCAAGGCTCAATAAGGGATCGATAATGACTTGTAGGATTGCTGCTTCAATTTGCTTATTTAATTTCCCAGAGGAGCATGCATGGCTTGTAAGTCTCCTCACTCTAACATGCTATGCCTGGCTTGTCACTCTACGCAAGGAGAAACCTGACCCCTTAGATCCTATGGATTTATGAAATAAAAATTAAAACGACAGTTACTCTTTAAGAGCCCAGTTCTCCGAATTGGTGGGGACCCCAGAGATCAGTAGGTTATGATTTATTCTGTGGATAAGTCATAACTTGTTGGGACAACACACTAAGCTGGGACAATTCTTTTAATATGATTTCATAAGTGTGAATGAGCTCTGAGAGCAGGAGGTTAACGATGCTCTTGAAATAATGAAATTGCGCCCTCGATGCGAGTTGTCCTCTACAATTTCCAGACATGCCACAGCTGTCATCCCTCTACTTCGAATTGACTGACTGGGGGCTTCTAGACCTATGGAAACCTAGTCCTGGTCCACCACGAGGACTTTATGCAACACGCTGAGTTTCTCCTTGAAGGATATGCAAATATGAGGAATGGTCTTGTCTATCAACCTCAGAGAACAACAGAAGGGCAACTTATTACAGAATGCAAAGAGGTGAGATGGGATTTATTTGCGTTGTCGAAAGAGGAGGTTGAAAGGGATCAGTATGGTGAGCTAAGGCAGCGAATATGTCAGGAGGAGCGTTGTTGGGCTTCCTTTTCTTCCACTATGGTTTTTTAGGGTCAATAGATAATCTTTCCCCAAGTTTATGAATGAGTTCTGCAAGGTCCTCTGTGTTGTGAGTCTTCTCTTCAAGGAGCTCATAACGGAGACTCGATATATCTTGTTTTATTTCCTTTAGTTCACCTGTAAAGAACAATGACAATAAAAGTGAATTTTGTAGATAAAAACTAAAAGGTGGTTTCATATGATACATATACGCTGCATTCCCTGGATGATTGACAGGTCGTTTGCTCTGGTACATGGCCACTGACCCGTCAATCAGCCAGGTGAGGGCGCTTCTAGTTCCTGGAAGACTAAGAAGCTGTAAGTGCATCGTCACGCCCCAAGTTCCAGACACGTGTATACAGAACTTCAAAACCTGATTTCTCACTGCTGGAGCATCGCTTGGGGTCATAAAGTGATCGATGGTCTTATCTTTTAAAGTGCCACACTATCATATTAATGGTTTGGGGGAAAGGGGTGTTAAAGTTTCCAACTGGTTCCCTTTGAGAAAGCAGTCAATTTTTATTTACGTGTTTTTCATTTTTTTCTTCTTTTTCAAAGTGCGGTAATATTTTTATTTTTCTGTCAACATAGCCAGATGAGGCTATTTTGTTTTTTTGCGGGACAAGTGGTTTTGAAATATATGATTTATTTTACCATATAATATATGACGAGAAAATTCCAAATGGGGTGAACGGTGAGAAAAAAAAAAAAATCACAATTCTGCCATTGATATTTGAGTTTTATTTCCCAGGGTTAATTGTGCAGTAAAGATTCTGGCAACATGATTCTTCAGGTTCTGATTTTGACGATACCAAACTTGTATAGTTTATATATATGTATATGAAAATAATTGGAGCTTTGTAAAAAAAAAACAATAATTTGAGCTGTCGCCATTTTGCGATATGCATAACTTTATTATTTTCCATCAATGAAGGACATATTTTTTTGTGTGGCGGCTGGTTATTTTATCAATACCATATTGGGGTACATACTAATTTTGGATGGTTTTATATTGGATGTTTTGTTGGAAGTATGAAAAAAAAAAATTGGTAAGGGTATGTGCACATGACGGCTATGGTTGGGAAACTTTGGCTGCTGCTCCGGCATCTAAATGGCGCCATGTGCACATACCTTCATTTTGTCTTTTTGATCTTTTTTGCTTTACAACATTAACCGGTATGGATTGAACGATTTTTATATTTTGATTTTTACGGAAGTGGAGACACCATTTTTTTTCTATATATTTTTAAAAACATTTTATTTTATTTTCCCTTTTTTTTTGGGTCCCCACTTGCAACTTCAATCATTTGATTGCTTATGTCATATATTCCAATACAACATTGTTACAATATGTAGTAAAAATCATGATCTCCTCCACAATTGGATTTGTTTAAATAAAATGTTCCTGTGCTGAGATAATCTTATAAATGTGCCCCTGCGGTGTACTGTGTAATGGCCGTGTCTGACAGTACAGGAACATGGTCTGATCATACTACATCTACTAGACAGGGGAGGGAACAAAAGAGTATACAGACAGGACAGCCGGGGAACGCATGAGAGTATACAGACAGGACAGCCGGGAAACGCATGAGAGTATACAGACAGTTCAGCCAGGGAACGCATGAGAGTATACAGACAAGTCAGCCAGGGAACGCATGAGAGTATACAGATAGGACACCAGGGGAACACTAGAGATTATACAGACAGGACAGCTGGGGAACGCATGAGAGTATACAGACAGGACAGCCAGGGAACGCATGAGAGTATACAGACAGGACAGCCAGGAAATGCATGAGAGTATACAGACAGGACAGCAGGGGAGGGGAGCTGATTCTTTCTTTGAAGTAAAATATTGTTTAAAAACAGAAAGGTAAATATTTTACCTCACAGAATCATTTGTGATCCTATGCTGTAATATCTGTATACTCTTTTCCTTCCTTACGTGCCCAGGAGCTGTGGTATGATGAGATCATGTCCCTGTACGGTCAGACACAGCCATTACACAGTACACAGCAGGGTCACATTTATAAGATTATCTCAGCACAGGAACATTTTATTTAAACACATCTAATTGTGGAAGTTATTATTATTCCAAGATGTTCATGGCACAACCCCTTTAAATGCCAGTCGCTGTTGTTAAAGGAAGGAGCTGGGTATGTAACATGTATGGAACAGGTTCATCTCCTGAGCCCACTCCACAAACCCTGACCTGACTCATTCCATAACATACAGTGGGTGCAGAAAGTATTTGAGACCCCTTTAATTTTTTCACTCTGTTTCATTGCAGCTATTTGGTAAATTCAAAAAA
>VIAB01032298.1:3065-15315 GCA_009801035.1 Oophaga pumilio | reverse complement strand
TTTTTGGCCTGGGTGAGACTGTACTTATATACACCAGTATTTAGCCAAGAAAAAAAACAGGCCACACATTTTTCAGTGTGGTATATCCGTGGCAGATCATATCTGTGTGTGCTCAAAGTTTGGGCAGTGTAGGCCAGTTTTCCTTTTTTTGTCCTGGGGGTCACATTCCTGATATACAGCACTAGTTAGCCCCCCCCAAAAAAAAAATACAGGCCACACATTTGTCGTAGTGGTATCTCCGTGGCAGCTCATATCTGTGTGTGCTCAAAGTTTGGCCAGTTTAGGCCAAAACACTAATTTTTTTTTATTTTTACCTAATGTCCAGATAGGTAAAAGTGTAATTTTCAAGCACACGTATCACATACAAGTTGACTCCCAAATCACCCTTTTGTAGTGCAGGTATATAATATTCTATTCCATTTACAATGGGCAAGGCGCGTGGCAAGGGACGGGGAAGTGGACGTGATGGTGCAGGCCGAGGCCGTGGGCAAGCTGAAATTGGCCCACCGAAAACACCCACATTTTCTCGCTGGACCTTAGTGTCCGAAGTCCTAGGGGACCGCGGCAAGCCAGCACTATTGAAGACCGAGCAATGTGAAAAAGTTGTTGGTTGGATAGTGGATAGTACTTCCAGTTACTTATCCACCACCACCAGCACCCTGTTTTCAACACGGTCAAGTCACAGTAGCCGTGAATCTGGACCGCATATTCCTTACCCTGATCCTCCTTCCTCCCACTATGCTGAGTGCCCTTTGACAACTGATCCCACACTCGGACAGTTTGAAGAGCTGTTCAGTTTTCCATTTGGAGATTTGTGCCTCTCGCCCGCTTTACTAGAAGTGGGGCAAGATGATATTCCATGTAGCGATGCACAAATCTTTGAGCAGCCACGGTCACAAGAGGTGGACTATAATGAGACATACTGTAATTGCTGGAAAGTCAGGAGGAGGACCAGGGTGGGGAAGTGGAAGATGAGGTTGTAGATGATGTAGTAACAGACCCAACCTGGCAGGAGGACATGCAGAGTGAGGACAGCAGCACACATGGGGAGGTAGGCATCGCACCACTTCAGGCAGGAAGCAGTGTGGTGGCCGCAGACAGAAGGCGTGCAACCGTTCCCCGTAACACCAACTTGACGGAAGTTGCCAATCCAACTGTTAGGTCTTTCCGAGTCTGGTTATTTATTAAAGACTCTGCCGATAACCTGAAACAGGCCATTTGCAATACCTGTCATGCCACCATCAGCAGGGGTAGCAAAACTACCAGCCTTACCATCTTCAGCATGATCAGGCACATGGCAGCAAAGCACCCGACTTTGTGGGCCCAACCCCAGGCTCCAGGAACAGTGACACCACTGCGTCTTCCACTGTTGTGCGTGCAAGCCAATCCCCTGTCCACGGTGCATGCGAAGATGCCTCCTGCCCTGCACCTGCCACTGACCACAGTCAAATAGCTCCATCATCAAGCACATACACATCCTTCTGCCAGTGCAGCCTTCAGTTGTCCATACCCCAGTCATGGGAACGTAAGTGGAAATACACAGCAAACGCCCCACAGGCCACAGTACTCAATTCTCATATTTCTCGTCTGCTTGCGGTCGAAATGTTGCCTTTTAGGCTCGTGGAGACAGAACCTTTCCGCAACCTGATGGCGGTGGCCATCCCAAGGTACTCTGTCCCCAGCCGCCACTATTTCTCCCGGCATTACACAAGCACGTGTCCCACAACATTACCCATGCCCTCAACAATGCAGTTACTGTGAAAGTACACCCAACCACGGACACGTGGACAAGTGCTTGTGGCCAAGGATGGTACATCTCACTGATGGCACACTGGGTTAACATAGTGGAAGCCGGTACCCAGTCAGACCTTAGGATGGAACATGTCCTCCCGATGCCAAGGATTGCGGGCCCTATATCAATCATAGTTGCCCCCACTGTGTACAGCTCCTGCACCTCCTCCTCCTCCTCTTCAGCCTCCATCTCCAAAATAAGCACATTAGTCACAAGCTGGAAGTACTGCAGCACTGCCAAAGCAAAGCGGCAAGAGGCTGTGCTGAAGCTAATTTGCTTAGGTGACAAACTGCACAATGCTGAAGAGTTGTTGACAGCTCTGAAAGAGCAGGCAGATGTGTGGCTGACACCGCTAAATCTCCAGCCAGGCATGGTTGTGTGTGACAATGGCAGGAACCTGGTGGCGGCTTTGAGGCGAGGCGAGGCGAACTGACACATGTACCATTCCTGGCCCACATTTTCTAGAAAGCTATCCGGAGCTGCCGGATCTGCTGGTTAACGTACGCCGCCTGTGTGCACATTTTAGAAAGTCAGCTACAGCTTCAGCCGCCCTTGCCGTGCTTCAGCAGCGATTGCAGATTCCGGCTCACCGACTTGTGTGTGATGTCCCTGTAAGGGGGTATACAATGTTAATGTTATGCCTTGCCTTTCTCACTTGTATATAATTAGTCTATTGCTGTTGGATAATATGTGTTTAATATGTTCTGCTAAAATGTACAGTCAATGTTGCATAATAGGGACAGTGCAGTATTTAGTTTGGCCACAAGATGGTAATATACAGTTCACTACAGTGTACATAGTAGTATAGTTAGTAAATAGCTAACCACACAGGAGGGGCCTGCTGTGGGTAAGAAAGGGAATTTCTCGGTTTACAGTCAGTCAGGCTGGGGAGCTGAAGGAGCTCTGTTGGGGTCAGGGAGCCCCCACCATCCAGAAGGGCCAATGCCCTGGACACAATGCGGTGGCCCGGTAATGTTTGAAGTACAAGCCCAGTCATTCAGAGACAGAGGACTAGGGAAGCTACAACAGTAGTGGAGAGGGAACTGGGTTCCCAAAAGAAGGACTGCAGAGCAGAACACGACAGGACAGACGGGCGGGTCACTCAGGATGTGGAAGGTACTCGCATGGGTGGACTCCTCTAAAACCGGGGCGAAGCGGTTTAGGGACCCCCTGAAGGCAGTAGATCTACATGGTGAGGACACCGAGAAAATGTACAGTGAGGTACGACCCAATTTCGAGCCATGTGACAGGGAGAGAAGAGAAGGGAAAACTGCAGTAATATGTATTGCGGAAACTGCTGTTGATGATGGAATGTATCTGAATGTGCTGCGAAGATCTGAGAGTAAAGTTATGCGTTTTCAGTTGCAACTGGACTGTGTCTTTATTTGGATGCAGCCGAAAGTGACCTTGCAGTACTGAGGGAGGACCCTCACAGAGCAGAGAACGCAGAAACAAGTAAGTCAAAGGTGCAGCATGATTTTCATGTAAGAGGAGGCCAGGGCTCAGATACACCTGAGTACTCGGCCATAACTACACCCCTGGCCGAATCGTACATCCCCACGAGTTGGAACTCTACACTGCATATGTTAGAAAGGATTTGTGAGCAGAAGTGGGCAGTTGTTGAATACAAGCATCAACAATGTCGTCGTTTGTCAGGTTTGACTCCACACATAAGACCTCAGGAGTGGACATGGATGTCAGACATATGCAGCATCCTCCAAAACTTTGAGGAGTCCACCAAGTTTGCGAGCTGTGATGACACCATAATTAGCATCACCATCCAGCTCATCTGCATTCTGAAAAGCGCTCTGCTCACAATGAAAGAAGAGGCATTGCAGGCAGAGCACGAGGACATGGATCAAGGAACCATATAGGGTGATTACACACAGCCCAGCCTCATGTCATCCCAACGTGGATTGGTTGACAATGAGGAAGAGGAGGAGGAGGAAGAACAGGATCTACTTTTATGCTCTATAGACGGGACTACAACCACAACTGTCATACCGTCTGTTCAGCGTGGATGGCCTGAGGACTGAGAAGAAGAGGAGGAGGAGGAAGACAGCTTGGCCAGTCGTCCTGTTGGTGAGGACACAGAAGTCTTGCCTGTTACCAGTCTGGCACGCATGGCTGACTTTATGTTGCGTTGCCTTTCCTGTGACCCTCGTATTGTCAAAATATTGGGTACCAGTCATTACTGGCTAGTGACACTTTCAGACCCGCGGTACAAGAATAACTTTCAATCTCTTGTTCCAGAGGCAGACAGGTGTACCAAAATGGTGCAGTACCATAGGGCCTTTGTTGCAGAATTATTAAAAAAATTCCCATCTCAAAACGCTGGCGGCAGTGGTAACAGTTCGTTGGCCAACCAAGCAGGACAGGCAAGACAGACACAAGTCCACTCCAACAGAGACAGGGGAACACTGGCAAAGTTCTGGGACAGTTTTCTAAGACCCTCCCATCGCCCACACACTGAGGCGCGGGGTAATCTGACAAGGAAGCAATCTTCTCTAAGATGCTGAAGGAGTACCTTGCTGACCATACCAACGTCCTCCGTGATTCCTCTGTGCCGTTTAATTATTAGGTAACCAAGCTGGACACATGGCATGAGCTGGCTCTCTATGCCTTGGAGGTCCTAGCCTGCCCTGCTGCTAGCGTTTTGTCGAGCGGGTTTTTAGTGCTGCTGGTGGCATTATCACAGATAAACACATTCGCCTTTCTACGGAAAATGCAGACAGGCTGACTCTTATAAAAATGAACAAGGGATGGATTGGGCCTGACTTCTCGATACCACCAAATGGTGACAGCAAAGCCTAAACTCTAATGTAGTGTTTTTTTGGGAGGTGTATTCCCATGCACCTCTTCACAACCAAACATGGATATACGCTTCCTGATTTTGGCTAGTTGGTGTCCTCCTTCTCCTTCTCCTCATCCTCACCGTCCACCACCACTTGAACACCAGAGTGAATGTATTCAGTCATGCTCTGGCCACTCTATGTTTTGGCAAGGGTGTTATGATGCCCATCACCAAAATACAAAAAATATGTACACCCCCAAGGGGAAATGTTTGACAGCCCATACACTAAGTGTATGGGCATTCCAAGTCTAGGAGACCTGCTCCTTTAAATTGGGTCTAGTTTTTAATCAGGCCTTCCTCCACGTCTCATCATCCACTGCCACTAGATCACCAGGGTTAACGTGTTCTGTGCTGCTACAGCCAGTGTCAAAATCCTATCAAGGGTGGGTGTTGTTGCTGGGTGTTAAATACTTGTTAGGGAAAAGGTTGAGGTGTACCCCACAGGGGAAAATGTTTGCCAGTCCATACACTTAGTGTATGGGCATTCCAAGTCTAGGAGACCCGCTCCCACTGCCACTAGATCACCTGGGTTAACGTGTTCTGTGCTGCTACAGCCAGTGTCAAAATCCTAACAAGGGTGGGTGTTGTTGCTGGGTGTTAAATACTTGTTATGGAAAAGGTTGAGGTGTACCCCACAGGCAAAAATGTTTGCATTCCAAGTCTAGGAGACCCGCTCTTTTAAATTGGGTCTAGTTTTTAATCAGGCCTTCCTCCAAGTCTCATCATCCACCGCCACTAGATCACCAGAGTTAACATGTTCTGCGTTGCTACAGCCAGAGTCAAAATCCTAACAAGGGTGGGTGTTTTTGAGGGGGTTAAATACTTGATATAGAAAAGGTTGAGGTGTACCCCACAAGGAAAAATGTTTGCCAGCCCATACTCCATGTTTCTTCCAAGGGGGAATTGGGGTTATTGTGGTGCATATGACTTGGTAGCAGGGCAGGCCTTGCAGTCAATGGATAAGAAAAGGGAATGGGAGTACAAAATGAATAATGTGAATTGGATTTTCCTGGGCCCATCCAGTATGTGGGTTCAAAGGCTTATTGGGGTGCATAGGACTTGGTAGCAGGGAAGGCCTTGCATTCAATGCAACATTTTTTATGGAAGCCCTCCTGGACATCTCGTGAAAGGGGTATTGGGGTGCGTCGTAATTCTTGGCAGCCCATCCACTCACAGCATAGGCTATAAAAGTTTAGGAGACCCACTATTTAATAATGGCCCTTTAAGCAGATTAATGCTGCCTGATGCCCCTGCAAAAATAGGCTCTGTGACTTTAAGAGTCCCTCCTTCATAAATAAAACAAGATGTGTCTGCTTATGTGTCACACATCACATGGCCAGCTAGGGTTGTTAAATGTTACAATGACATTTCCCAGTGAATGCATTTGTTTTGGTTGAAAGCAATATTAAAGCTCAAAAACGCTTCAAAAACGCTGCGTCTGAACATAGCTCAAGTGGTGGAAGAATATTTTGCTCTAGGGTTAATTATTTTGCCTTATACACATGTCATTAACCTGGAAAGGATGCACCTTTACATATTTCCCAGCAAAATCCATTTTGGTTTCGTTTTGGTATGTTGTTTGGTGCATTGGTAAAAATGGCATGAAACTCTGAAAACATTGTTTAAAGCTGTGAACTAAAAGACAGGAATGCTTCCAGGAGTGATCTCCAGGATGTCCCCATGTCATTTTAGCAGTGTTTCCATCATTTTCAGACATATTTAGACCTTAAAAGGACCCCTGGGGGGATTGTGGCAAAAATGCTTGGGTCTCCCATAGACTTACATTGGGCTCGTTGTTCTGTCCGAGTACCCGAGTATTCCAATTTGTTCGACCTGAGCAACGAGCACCCGAGCATTTTAGTGCTCACCCATCACTAGTGATTATATCATGAAATATACAATATCAGGCATACAATGAATCCTCAGTTTTACTTTAACTATTATAACAGTCTCTTTCAACAGTTTCAAGCAGTAATGGTGATCCCGTTAACATGAGTGTCACTGTACTGTCTGGCTCTTCCCGCTAGGCTGTAAGTCCTCCTGACAAAGTCTAACAATTAACAAAGCAATCTGGGCCTCCTTTGCTTCAACCGAGCCCCCGCCCTGTCTGTTGTATTAGCCCAGGCAAACCCCTCTACCGTACGTCAGTGCTAGAAGCAACATCCCAGCTCTCTTGCGTGTCTCGTTCACCACCACAGGTGTGGTGCTTGACTGATGGTGAATGTCTCTTGTACTCGGTGGAATGAGGGCTGGGCCTCAGCTCATGTTTGGCGTCATCTGAGCCTCAGAGCTTTACCAGCATAGGTCTGGTTTTCGGACCTTGACTGGAGTATTCTAAATTACGGAACTTGCCTGCCAGAGTTCTGGTCTTTGAATCATGACCAGCGTAGTGTGTGTCCCGGAGCTTGCTTGGTGCTGCTTGGGTTCTGCTTCCAGGGGAGCGACAATCGGCTGCCTCATACTTTCTGCCACGGCCTAGCACCCTGGACTCAGCATCTTCCTTGACACACGTCTTGACCATCCCTTCTCTTGGTGCCAGATTTGCTCCCATTTTGGTGAGTTGGCATTTTATACCAGGGATCTGCATTATCAAGGTCACCTAACCAGCTGCTCCATATAAACTCGTCCCTCCTGAAACTCTCTCTCTTCTGCTCAGTTTTGCAGTATCCCGTTTGGACAGTAGATGACAGACCTCATGCACATATGCTGCACAGTGCTGGGGATTCTAATCCTTTATGTCACACTCTCTTACATTCCTCCTCCCCTTTAGCTCGGCAATTTTCAGGCAAGTGGGATCCCTGAATGGCCGGAGTTTTCTTGAAAATAGTCCAATTTCTGTCAGATGTTGAGTGCTCTTTCAGGTCTTCTGCTTAATCTGTTCCCAAACAAAATCATCCTGTGCGTACCAGTTGGAGGGAATGCCAGTATTGTCGTGTTCGGTTCTTCATGGTTCCTCCTGCAAGGGTGCCTCCTGAGCCTCCGGAGTTTCAGCCACCTGGTTAATCCTCCCTCAGCAAAGACAAGTAACTAAAATAAGACTAGATAAATCATACAACACACCAGTTTTACAAACAAAGGTATAATATTAATATGGGAGCTTTGGAAAATGAATACATAACCTGATAAGGGATATTCATCGAACTAAAGGTACTGCCACACTAAACAATATCGCTAACGGGATCGCTAAAAAACGTCACTATTTAGCGATCCCGTTAGCGATGTTGCTGTGTGTGGCAGCTTCCGGCGACGAGCTTCCTGCTGTGATCTCGCTCGTCGCCGGAAACGATCCGGACCCTATTTTCGTCGCTGGCGCCCCACTGGGTGAGTATGTATCGCTAAGTGTGGCACCTTTTCTTAGCGATTTAGCGGTACTTTTGTACCGCTAAATCGCTAAGAAGATCGCTAACGGCGATAGCGCCGTTAACTATATCGCTAAATGTGGCACACATTTAGCGATATTAAAACGATCCCGCTAGCGATCTCATTAGTATGCGACGCTAACGAGATCGTTAGCGGGAGCGTTTAGTGTGGCAGTACCTTAAAGCATTCCTATCAGCAGTCCAAGTATCCAAATAATCATCTACTCTCACTTGTCGCTTGTACTGTTCTTTGTTTTAAAACAGATCTTCCCATTAGGGCTCGACTGTAAAAAATTGAGCGAGTGCTATTCATCGTTTGGACAGATACCATTTGTTCCCATTGTATTCTACGAGGCCACGCACACGTCCAACTTTTTTCCTTGAATCGAGTTAGCCCAAAGAAAAAAATCTCAGCATGCACAAGTTGCATTCGATTATCCGATCGCACTTGGCCATACATGTCTATGGGTCCATGTGCTTCTGAGTGCAGTCTGAGACAGGCTGAATGGAGAAGATGGAGATTTTTTTTTTGTTTATTCTCCTCATCCAAGAAAATCAGATCACACTCGGCTCATTCTCTGATCAAACTCTGATCAGAGTCTGATCATAGTGTGATTAGCATAATCGGATCAATGAGATAAAAACAATCACGTGATCCTAGAACTAGGCTGAAGGCAAGCTACTCAGCGACATAAATCATGCGACAAAAACATTTGTGTAATTTTAAACTATGATTTTTGCTTTAAAGAATGGCCAAATCACAGAGAAGTCACAAGTGACTTTCAATAAAGTCTATGACAAGTAAGTCGCCTACAACTTGCGACCAGCAACAGGAAATTCAACACATTTAAAAACAATTGTGACTGCATCAAAGAATGTCACAGGCCTCGTTATCTACATGTCTCGGACTTTTCGCGCCCTCTAACTGTGTTTGAAACTCTTTGTGCAACTGCCCACAAACCTAAGAAAATAATATCAACCATATACCAATTGTTAATAAATTTAAACTGTTGCCTTAAGAGAGCCTTTATCGCACTTTGGGAAAAAGATCTGGGTTGTAGGTTTACTTCAGACCAAGTATCCCAAATATACAAACTGTCACATGGACCAACACAATGCGTCAGAGCACAGGAGAACTCCTTTAAAATAATAACCAGATGGTACATCACGCCAAAACAGAGTGGTATTTGGCGGGCTGGAAAACCGGCCAAGTGTTGGAGATGTGGTGGCTCTGATGGTTCATATATCCATATGTGGTGGTCTTGCCCTACCCTTATGCAATTCTGGCACCTTGTGGAAAAGTTTATACAAAGTGTATTAAATAAACCGTGCAGGCTGACACCTGAGATAGCGTTGACCTATTGGAAATCGCTGAACGTTCCATCCACCCTACAATTATGTGAGAAAATTGATATGCTGTTTTCTGTAGCTAAGCTTGTAGCCCTAGTAAATGGTTCACAATCTACGTTTGAAAACATATGGCGTCCATGGATCAACTTTAGGTCCTTTCGTATGGGTCCTTGAGCCTATGGTAATATTTTTACTGTAATATTATTGAGACATACAATCGAGAGCTGATAGAACCTGGGTCTTGTCCTCTTCCAACACCCCCCCCACTCACCCGCCCCCCCTTTACTTTACTTTCTTCTCTATTACCTTTTCTTATCTTTCCTTTTCTCTTTTAAGGTTATATACTTATATAGCATTCTGACTAGATTATACTACATAATGTAAACTAATGCACAGTACAGTGGATCTATAAGCTTCCATGAATATTTAATGGTCAATCTGCCAGGATAATGGACATTTGTGCTATTATCGACTTGTAACTTGACGACTGTAAATGCGGAGAGTTGTACAGAAGTACAACCCTATGATTCCTCATGATTACCTGTGTATTACCGATTTGATGCTTATTATGATGCTTGTTATTTCCTATTTCTTTGTTAATAAAAAGACCATTGAAAAGAAAAGAAAAGAATGTCACAGGCCTCCACTATAGGCAGTCATTAGCTGCAGTGTTGCAATGTGACACTGCCATTTCAGTGTAATGTGACACATGTGGCCTTGTAGGCCTAGCCTGATGCCCCATTCACACATCTGAGTGTCACGTCTCCTGACATGAACTTGACAGCCTCATGGGCATGTATGAGACTGTCAAGTTCACATTATTAGACCGTAAGTGCAGTCATAACACACAGATGTGTGAATGTGGCCTTAGTCAAACTTCTGCCTCATATTTAACCACATTCAGGTTCCTTCCATCATTTGTGTCCTCCATAGCACCTGCAGTTTTGTGTCTGCCTTGTAGTCTGGAATGATATAATGATTAGTCTACCAAAAAGCCAACGGCTGGCAAAGCCAACAACTTTCCTCATGTCGCTGAACCCACCATTAACTATTAAATTATGGGCTAGAGTATCACATGGTTGTAGCACTGAATATTAATACCAAACACAGCATGTTACTAAATAATCCTGACCACATGAACCAATTGCAAGCCACCCAAGTTTTCAGTAATGTGAATTTGCCTTTGCTATATGTAGTGCTTTTCCATCGAGATGCCATCTGTACAAAATGTGACCCTCTCCTTGCATATTTAATTTGCAGCTTCATGATTTTACAAGCTACTCTGTTAAGCTGTTTGTCTGATCCCACAAATCTGATCCCCTGAACCAGAACATAATCCTAACAAGCTCCCAACAGCAGCTGAGGCGCAAACTGTGAAACATTGATTAGCTGCTCAGCCTCAAGGGTTTGTGTACACGATTTTAAATCTGGTTTTTACTTACTCAGCCAATGTTAATAAATATCTCAAATCTGCGGAGAATGTTCTGTGCTTAAGATGTAATAAACAGGTTGAAATATGACCTTTCATGAGTAAAAAAACGCTTCAAAAATATTGAAGTTCAATATTTTCCATTCACTGCCATTTTAAATAGTTTAACTCCTGACCAGTTCTATAATTTTACAGGACAGTAATCCTTCACTGTTCTCTGCCATTATTTATTCAAAATCAACTTTATGGAGCTCTACGTGCATATTTTCCTGTTCATGTGACATTCACATAGATTCACAATTGTAAGGAAGCGCGCCGATAACTTTACGGGACTGTATCAAGCTGTGTGACAACTTACAGAGCTTGTAAGCAATGAAGAATTGATACAGCAAGTATGTTAAATAGTTGCATACCCTCTTATTTTGATTTTAAGTTTTTATTTTTAGATACTCTTTTCCTTCTTTCTTTTTTTTGCATTGTATGCTTAAAGGGGTATTATCATTTTATTAAAATGCTTTAGTTAGACAGCATAAAAATAAGTATTTTATAATTGACTTACTTTTTTTATCTGATTTCATTCTTCTACTATGAGAGCTTTTATCTTACTTAGTGTACAGCTTATTTCCAATAAGCACAGCCACTAGATCCTCCGAACATCCCAGTCAGCTCATTGATTTCTATTCAGCAGTAAGTTACTCATCTCTCTCCCACTCCATCTCAGCTCCTGACAGGGCTCCTCATCAGACCTATAGGATTACAATGTCTCAAACCACCGCATCAGTAGTTTCCAGAGCAGTTCTCCTAATTATGGCTCTCAGTTTCCCAAGAAACTTATATGCTTATATGCTTCCCAAGCTATATGCTTATTCAAAATCCCTGCTATTTCTATATTTAAATATAGTGATAACAGTGTAGACTCAGAACAAGACAGACTGTTAATGTGTAGTAGCAGAAAGAAGCCCACTCAAAGAGGTGACCTCGCCTCCCAAGCAAACAGGGCATAAGGTGACTGCATAACTCTGAGCTGCTCAAAAGACTTTAGCATACCCTTTTGTGACAGCATTTAAACAAGAAAGGGTTCTTTACACTTAGAATAGTCAGACTGTGGACTGCCCTGCTGTAAGAGGTAGTACTGGCAGATATTATATCAGTATTATAAAAAGGGCTAGAAGCTTTTAGCGTACCAATTGATATTATAATAAACTAGCGATAGGTAATATATAGTTGAGAAAGGTTAAAATTGATGGACTTACATCTGCTTCTCAAAAAATTAGATCATCAAAAAGTGAATTTATTTCAGTTCTTCAATACAAAGAGTGAAACTCATATATTATATAGAGTCATTACAAACAGAATGATCTATTTCAAGTGTTTATTTCTGTTAACCCCTTCATGACCCAGCCTATTTTGACCTTAATGACTTGGTCATTTTTTGCAATTCTGACCAGTGTCCCTTTATGAGGTAA
>VIAB01032296.1:3918-28552 GCA_009801035.1 Oophaga pumilio | reverse complement strand
CCCATTCACCTACCAAGTACTCACTAATACCTAATATCATATTCTGTTAATTTTCACATCAATATTTTCTGTTTCACTTATTTATTTTCTCACTGGTGTATTATTGATTTTTATTCTTTTATTGTTGCAATGCAGCTTTTCCACTATACCTGTTAGCAATGTGATTCTTGGTATCACTGTGGGTGAATGTCCGCGAATAAACCAATGCTTGTTGCTGTTACAACTCTGTTTTTGTTTGTCCCAGGACCATTGGCTACTTCCCTGTTCCTAATGCTAGGGGCGCCCTAGCTCACCCTGTTCCCCGGGTTACTGCTGATGGTGTAGATGCCGGGGCCACGTGATTTGCCTTAGTTCATGAATCCGCCCTCAGTCTGTACTCTTCCCCCACCCATGGAAGAGGGGAGTACTAGTGTATGATAATACACCACCCAGACTAACATGGTAATATGAACAGGGGTAGCAAAAAATACCAAACATACAAAAATACACACACACATATAATAGAGGTATGCACCGGGGAGTGTAGGATAGGGTTAAACCAAAGTAGGAGAAGAAAGAGAATTATCACACACTTAAAACCTAGCAACAGTCACAGATAAATCCACCAACCACCTACTCAAATAACCACCAACAACAACCTCCAGCCATGCATCAAAAGCTATATCTGACAGTGAGTACTATCCAGGACTCAGTTTATATAGGAGATGGGCGTGGCTAAGAGTGCACAGCTGAGAGCCTTAGCTCCAGGAGCTCTCAACAGAGCAGATTTACCTCTGCACTGACCAAAGAAATTTACACTGTTTAATACAAAGGTGAGGTGCTTCTAATCAGTGCAGGAGTAGGAGAAATCAGACACTGCAGTCTTCTGGCTCCTTTCAGTCATGGTAAACCCATGACAGTTACACTACACATGTGACTTTTTTTTGCCTGTGGCAATAGGTGACCAGGGTTCTCCACACCCTTAAAGTAAGTGCGCAGACTTCCAGCACAACCATGTCCCTAATTTAGAATTCAGGTTTAATGGTATTGTAATTATCGCATTCACCGTACATGTCATGTGCACTAGTTATCAGTATGCCGTGACTGGTAGTGAAGTAATGTCATGGGGGGGTTGTGAAAGGTAGTCATGTGTACCAGAATGCTGTGATATGGTGGAGAATGATTGGTTCAAGATAACTTGGCAGGTGGATACCGGGTGACTCATTCTAGCCATCTGATTGGTCGACTGATATTTAAACAGTTGTTATGCTCCCCATCAAGACATGCCCCCAGGAAGAAGCGAGGTGAAATGCTTGTTGGGGTGAGGGGGACGCAGCGTGGACTCACTTTCTTATTTTGCCAGCACTATTGAATAAGCAGGTAATATATTGACACAAATTGATTTTGTCATCTGGCTGTTCCCACATATAGGTCATGGTAGCAATGGCTAGAAAGTACAACAGTGCAATTGCTTTGTATTTGTTGAGATAGAAGTCATAGAATTAGGGTATAGGCATTTTCAATGGTATTGGTTTTTTTGCTGCGTGGATTGATTATATAAATATCATTGAAGGCTTTGTGAGCACTTTATTTCTTGATATTTTTCAAAGCAATTACATACTAACAAATCAGTTACAGCTAATCCTTTTACTTAATTAATGATAACTCTATTTATGTAATTTTAGCAAATAATTAATTGTTCAGTACCCTTCCTGTGTTTCAATAATTTGATCTAAGACACTTATAGGCCGAAATTTCTTACCTATATTAATGGATTACAGTGTTTATAACTTTATTGCTGGCCTATGAGTATTGATTAATCATAAGCACTAGGATGTACATTCATTGAGCTGTGTACCCTTTCGTTTTTGGTTTGAGGGACCTTTTTAGAATATTATTATTATTAGTAGTAGTAGTATTTGTGATCAAAAAAGAATTGTTTTTTACTAAATGCTGTTGGGCAAATACTTTTTGATCCTTATATGACTAATTGCCATAGGATCATTATGGATTTCAGTATACAGTATATACAGTACTGTATATATCGATATGTACTGCACAAATATGGAATATACTCACATATAATACACACCTATGTAATATATATGTGTATATAATATACATAATTATATATATTATCTGAAGCAATACCAATGCTGTACTAGAGGAAGACTGGGGTTAGGGGCCTCTCTGAGCCTGCAGTTATTACAGCTCTAGTGACAGGAGCTGTCTGGGGTCAGCACAGGCATAGCTAGGGTTTTGGTTCAGGAGAGGCAAAATTTCTGAGTGGGCCACTAACTGGGTAACCCTGATTACAGCTATGGTGATGCACCCTTATTGTAGTTATAGGGGAACTTCAGCAGATGACCCTGCTGTTACTAAAAAAAATCTGTATACAAAGACCAACACTGATATTACCACCATATAGTGACCATAGATTGGTAGATACCAATGCTGCAGAACAAGACAGTACAGTTACAGATAGTGACTTACAGGTAACGATCTTTCTGGTGGAGTCGTTCACTTTTCCTGTCTTTTCCATCTGGCCCAGACCGACATGACAACTTCTTCAGCCACAACTTGGCTGCAGAAACTACAACAAAGACACATTTGTTCACATTTCAGGCACCATCTCCTTCTATTCCTAACCTGCACCAACTCCTCATCATGCTGATACTCCAATACTGAGCCGCTGTTGCCGTATGTGTCCCTATTACTGCACCTACTGTGTGGTACTGTGCGCCGTCTAGAAGGTAAAACAAACCTCTAGATTATAGTAATGCCGTGTGCAAGTGCCCTAGAAGACAGTGCCCACATTTTGCCCCAAAAAGGAAGTAATAAGGACCTCTTTATGCCCTTTTGACAGTCACAATAACCTGAGTTCCTCTATAACAATAATTGCTCATTTAATAATGTCCCGAGTCTCCCCCCTGCACAGCTCCCCTTTACACGGTATGATGCTCTCTTATACATAGTATAATGCCCCCTCACCGTATAGTACTACCCACACAGTATACTGAATCCTTAGTAACCCCCAAACTGTTTAAAAATCCAACTCCTATGATAGCCCCATAAAGACCCCTCATTATTTCCCATACTGTATTGTGGACCCCTAAATAGCCTCCATATAGTACAATGCACCAGATAATCCTAAACATAGTAAAATGCACTCCCTAAAGACCTCTATATAGTATAATGCACTTCCCATAGGCCTCTTTACAGTGTAATGCACTTACAATAGGCCTGCATATAGTAAATGCACTTCCCTTAGGCAGACTCTATATAGTATAATGCACTCCTATAGGCCTTCAAACAGTATAATGCACTTACAATAGGCCTGCATATAGTATAATGCACTTCCTATAGGCAGACTCTATATAGTATAATGTACTCCCCATAGGTTGACTCTATATGGTATAATGCACTTCCTATAGGCAGACTCTATATAGTATAACGTACTCCCCATAGGTTGACGCTATATGGTATAATGTACTTCCCATAGGCAGACTCTATATAGTATAATGCAGACTCTATATATGAAAATGCATCCCCCATAGGCAGACTCTATATAGTATAATGCACCTCCCATAGGCAGACTCTATATAGTACAATATACTATGTGGTATTTTTTCATTTTTAGCATATGAGATGAGAAGCAAGTTTAGATCATGTGGTCTCTCACCTCCCTCTGAGGTACAAACCCCACCTGATCGTTATGTATAAGATAGAAAAGGGGATAGTCTAGTAGCAATTATTTTGGGGATGGGGAAGGTTTCCTGCTTCTTCTGCTCATATCACACACACCACGGTCACTTGTGAGGTAGACCATGCAGGGCTGCACAGTGATGCAGCACTTAATTCCAGGGAACCCAAGTCAAGGCAGATTGCTGACCGTGAGGAGTCACGTCGATGTTACGGGCTCTCTGCTACTCAAGTCAAGTTAAAGAAAGCCCCTGTTAGACCCATGAAAGAAGTCCTAGCTTTCGGCAGCATAGAGGCCCAAAACCGGGCACTTGCATGTACTCCCGCCCTCAGCAGACTGCGGATTAAGACTGGTCATAGATCTCCCTCATCAAAGCCAACACCAGCTTTTTAGCCTCCCAGCTATTGCGGCAAGATTCTGAACATCACGCGTCATTTCGGTCAATAATTAGAGCCACCTGTAGCTGTCAGAGTTCCTGAGAGCAGCAGGAGCTCTAGTACACACGAATGCTCAGC
This sequence comes from Oophaga pumilio, assembly GCA_009801035.1. Classification (NCBI taxonomy): domain Eukaryota; kingdom Metazoa; phylum Chordata; class Amphibia; order Anura; family Dendrobatidae; genus Oophaga; species Oophaga pumilio. The sequence continues at coordinate 24,355 of VIAB01032296.1, read as the reverse complement.
TCCATTGTCAGGCCATACCTCTGAAGCATCTTTGCAACTGTCTGAGATGGTTAAACTACATTGATCAGAGCACATCTAAACTGCAGCAATTGGAGTCAGCTCATGTATATGCAGTAGGGTCGGGGGTAGCCATCTTAAAACCCTCTCCCCTAAGCAGGTCCCAGTTTAGGGTATATATATATATAAATGTATGTATATCGTTGCCTCGTATTGTTTGTTAAGACATATAATTAATGCTATGTATGTGTATAAATACAGTATATATATATATGCTTTATCGCAACGTGTAATGTTGATATTAGGCCACTAGATAGAGATATAATAGTGAATTTAGTATAGGACAAAAGGGTTGTAGAAAATAGATAGTTAATATAGGAGGGGTCACTTAGTTTAGGGGAAGTGAGCTCCCTGATCAGATTCAGTCGGGCCTGAGCGCCCAGGGCTCGTGCATGGGCTTAAGTGCCCAGGAGTTGATTAAATACCCCGTAACATTACGTTCAAGAGAAGAGCCCAACAATCCAAACTTAGAAGAACAGCGTAGTTACAGCTGCAGCAGTTCCAGACGTGTGAGCTACAGAAGAAGTCATGGCAGGTCAGACGGAAAGCTTGCTCATTACGTGGAAGGTGATCGCATGGGCTGAGGCCTTCAGTCCCGAGCCAAAATGGCTGAGGGAACTCCCAAAAGCAGAGAATCTACACAGGGAGGACGCTGGAAAACCGTGTGACAGAGAGAGAAGTGAAGGGAAAGTTGAAGTGATGTATAATGTGAAACCTGTTGTTAAAGCTATAACGGATCTGGATGTGCTGCGAAGATATGAGAGCAAAGTTTTGCGTTTTGAGTTACACCTGGACTGTGTGTCCGTGTGTGTTCACAAGCGACCGAAGGAGACCTGAAGGAGCAGAGAGGAGAAATGTGATTTTTATGTAGAGGGAGGCCAGGGCATGCAAAGCCCGCTAAGCTCGACCATGACTACGGCCCTGACTTACCACTACATATATGCACTCATACATAGCAGTTGATAAAACTTTGACTCTTCAGACATGAACATTTTAATCTCTAATTAGGAAATTGGGTGCCGTATAGTGGGTGCATCGATAACCTCTCTTTGTTAGGGTATCATATGATATATAACATAGTACTACCCAAATAGAAAAATAACTTTAAAAAAATAATGTTTATCCAGCAGTATTGCCTATGTGGTAATAGGGTATATAAGTGCTACATATGGACGTGACATTGTTACCACAATACATGGCAGTTTACTCCAAAATTGCTTCTTGCATTAGCTAATAGCAAATGCCATTATGATTCAGATCTCATCATTATGCACTTAGAGGTATGCACATAAAACTAGAATAATATCTGTGCACCTTCCCTGCATATAGCACTGACCATACCGAAGGGCTAATGTATGTGAACCAATAAGCTTACAATCAGTTTGCCTGTACAAAAGGTGAGTGAGGCAATCACATATTAGTTATGACTCAGCGGCTTGGTGCCCATTTGCTTCATCGCTCCCTCCTTTGTTTTCTTCACTTTAATAACTCAATCTAAAATCTGTAAAAGGAAAATTGAATGTTCCTCTGTGACTGCTGCTATTACACATTCACTAGCACCTGTGCATGTTTTCATGACAATATCATAGCTCCGAGATGTCTACAAACAAACATAAAAGAGGTCAAAATTCAATTTCCATGGCTTATTTTAAGAAATTCTTCTCTTATATCTGGGACAGCTAATAGAGAAATATAGCGCCATCTAATGGAGAACCGGGGCATGATGTTTCTTGTTGGCAATCACATTTATTAGTGTATTGTCTTGCTAAAGTTAAAAAAATGTAGTTGAATGTTTGTGAAGAATGTAGAAATAGTCCTCATTAGCACATTCAGTGCTATAAAAATGTGATTTCACTCCAACTTTACTTCACGGTGTATCCAGACAAATATAAAAAAAAATGATAGACCCAAATTAAAGGCTTTCTCCATCTTCAATTATATCTGCAGTTGATCTCTAGACAGACTGAAATAAAGATGAACCTATTCTTTTCAATAGGAGCTTAGCTTCATCAGCTGATAGCATCTGCTATGCATTGAATGGAGCTGTGCTGTTCTGACTTCTTCACTGCTTACATCCAGCCACTAGAGTTGAAAACAGCTGCTTGGTGAAGCAGAAGAGTGTCGGACTTACACTGATAGGTAAAGATAGGTGATCAATACCATAAGCCTGGTAAAACCCTTTAACCCCTTCCCAACCCATGACGCCTACGTTGGCGTCATGAAAACCTGTGCCATCCCGACCCATGATGCCGACGTAGGCGTCATGGTATAAATCCCGTTCCTGCGGGTCGGGTGACCGGAGTCACTGAAAGGTCAACCGACCCGCAGGCACAAGACCCTTTGTGCTTCACCACAGGGGGGGTGGCTTAACCCCCATGTGGCTACAATCGCTCTGATTGGCTGTTAAAAGTGAAACAGCCAATCAGAGCGATTTGTAATATTTCACCAATGAAACAGCCAATCAGAGCGATTTGTAATATTTCACCAATGAAATTTGGTGAAATATTACAATCCAGCCATGGTCGATGCTGCAATAGCATCTGCCATGGCTGGAGACCGAGATCTGACCCCCCCACACTGAGTAACGGCGGCGATCGGCCGCCGCCACCGATTGATGACGGCGATCGGTTGCCGCCGTCACTATCTGCTCAACTCCTCTTTATTCCGGTCCCGCCGCCTTCCGATCCTGCCCCCCGGCCTCCGATCCCTCCCCAGGTCTCCGATCCTCCCCCAGGAACCTCCGGAGTCCCCGTCTTCCTCCTGGCTTCTCTCCTGCCCCGTCCATGGGCGCCGCCATCTTCCAAAATGGCGGGCGCATGCGCAGTGCGCCCACCGAATCTGCCAGTCAGCAGATTCATTCATTTATTGAAAGTACATTTTGATCACTGTGATAGACCCTATCAGTGATCAAAATAAAAAAAATAGTAAATAACCCCCCCTTTATCACCCCCATAGGTAGGGAAAAATAATAAAACAAAGAAAATATTTTTATTTTTATTTTTCCATTAGGGTTAGAATTACGGTTAGGGTTAGGTTAGGGTTAGGCTGGGTTCATATTGCGTTATGGCAGTCCGTTAGACGGACTGCATTACACCACGGTAAAATGCGGTGTAACGCAGTCCATTAACGCTGCCATTCACCCCATTTGAGGGCACATCGCGACGCATGCCGTAAAGAGTCACGCGTTCATGACGTGCCGTCATCGCGGGCTGCAGCGTCTGGGCTCCGTCACCGCTAGCACAGATGAATCATCTGCTGATTCATCTGCGCTAGCGAGTATAGCATAACGTGAGCGCGTTATGCTATACCGTTACCAGCCCGTCAACGCTATGTGTTGAACGGGCTGGTAAAACGAAATATAGGTTAGGGTCAGGACTAGGGTTAGGGTTAGGGTTAGGATTAGGGTTAGCATTAGGGTTAGGGTTAGCATTAGCTTTAGGGTTAGCATTAGGGTTAGGGTTAGATTTGGTATTTGGGTTGGTATTAGGGTTAGGGTTGCAGTTAGGGTTCGGGTTAGAATTAGGGTTAAGACTAGAGTTAGTGGTGTGTTGGGTTTAGGGTTGTGATTAGGGTTATGCTTGTGTTTAGGGTTATGGTTTGGATTAGGGTTAGGAGTGTGTTGGGGGTTAGGGTTGGGATTAGGGTTAGTTGTGTGATGGGGTTAGGATTGGAATAAGTGTTAGAGGTGTGTTGGGGTTAGGGTTGGAGTTAGAATTGAGGGGTTTCCACAGTTTAGGCACATCAGGGGGTCTCCAAACATGACATGGTGCCACCATTGATTCCAGCCAATTTTGCGTTCAAAAAGTCAAACGGTGATCCCTCCCTTCCAAGCCCCGAAGTGTTCCCAAACAATGGTTTACCCCAACATATGGGGCATCAGCGTACTCAAGAAAAATTGCACTACAACTTTGGGGGTCTAATTTCTCCTGTTACCCTTGGGAAAATAAAAAAATGCGGGCTAAAAAATGATTTTTTGAGGAAAAAAAATGATTTTTTTATTTTCACGGCTCTACGTTAAAAACTTCTGTGAAGCACTTGGGGGTTCAAAGTGCTCAGCACAAATCTAGATAAGTTCCTTTGGGGGTCTAGTTTCCAAAATGGGGTCACATGTGGGGGGTTTGCGCCGTTTAGGCACATCAGGGGCTCTGCAAACGTAACATGACGCCGCTGACCATTCCATCAAAGTCTGCATTTCAAAACGTCACTACTTCCCTTCCGAGCCCCGACGTGTGCCCAAACAGTGGTTCCCCCCCACATATGGTGTACCAACGTACTCAGAACAAACTGGAGAAAAACTTTTGGGGTCCAAGTTCTCCTGTTACCCTTGTGAAAATAAAAAAATGAGGGTTAAAAATCATATTTTGAGGAAAAAAATTATTTCTTATTTTCACGGCACTGCGTTATAAACTTTTGTGAAGCACTTGGGGATTCTCCAACCGCGACATGGCGTCCAATCTCAATTCCAGCCAATTTTGGTTTGAAAAAGTCAAACGGCACTCCTCCCCTCCCTGCCGTGCACCCAGACAGTGGTTTTCCTCCACATATGGGGTATCGGTGTACTCAGGAGAAATTGCAAAACAACTTTATCTGTCCATTTTCTCCTTTTACCCTGGTAAAAATAAAAAAATTGTTTGTAAAAGATCATTTTTGTGACCAAGCACCTGAAGGGTTAATAAACTTCTTGAATGTGGTTTTGATCAGCTTGAAAGGTGCAGTTTTTAGAATGGTGTCACTTTTGGGTATTTTCAGACATATAGACCACTCAAACTGACTTCAAATGTTAGGTGGTCCCTAAAAAAATGGTTTTCTAAATTTTGTTGTAAAAATGAGAAATCGCTAGTCAAATTTTAACCCTTATAACTTCCTAACAAAAAAAATTTGTTTCCAAAATTGTGCTGATGTAAAGTAGACATGTGGGAAATGTTATTTATTAACTATTTTGTGTCACATAACTCTGGTTTAACAGAATAAAAATTCAAAATTTGAAAATTGCAAAATTTTCAAAATGTTCACCAAATTTCCATTTTTTTCACAAATAAACGCAAAAATGATCGACCTACATTTACCACTAACATGAAGCCCAATAAGTCACGAAAAAACAATCTCAGAATCGCTAGGATCCATTGAAGCGTTCCTGAGTTATTACCTCATAAAAGGACACTGGTCAGAATTGCAAAAAATGGCAAGGTCTTTAAGGTCAAAATAGGCTGGGTCATGAAGGGGTTAAAGAGTAACCGTTCTTTTCATAAATTAATAGTAAAGTTGAAAATAAGCAGTTTCGTAATATATCTTACCAGAGAAACCTGTTTTTTTCTCCACCTGGATAGTCCTTACACTCACAATAAGATGGGAATACCTGGAAAATCAGTCTTCAGTGAAGACAGACATTCCCATTTCTGAGACAGTGTGTATAGCAATGGTGCTTTTAAAATTCTGGGGAGGGGAAGCGCTAGATACAGACACAAACATTCTGCTATAAGAGCTCTGGAAACTACCTATTTCAGTAATGAGAAAATCTGATACCCTCAACACAGATTTTATCTGTGAATTCAGAATTTTAAGAATGAGGGAATCTCAATGTGCTAAAATGCAGACTAGCGGGGCCTCGCCAACCACCATCCACCCCATCAACCGCACCTTCTGCTTCTTCCTTCTTCCTCACTGTGGCAAGTGTTGTCACACAGGTCTGCAGCCGCAGAACCTCCATTTGTTTATTACCTACAGTCAGGGTGAGTAAGAGCCCGTCAACTGATATGGAAATGGACATGCCTGCTGTTTTTGACTGATCTTACATACCAAGCTTACCCCATCTTTCTCAATCCATCGTAACATCTCCGCCTGCACCTCTCTCACAGTCCAGCAGCTTGTCGTGTTCACTCTAATCCACCGTGTGTCAGGACAGCAGCTAACCCTCATTTGTGCAGTTGCACTCACATAAAAGATTGTTTCCTCCCGCACATGGCAAAGCTAAGAGCTTGAACTTCACCATCTTCAATCTACTAATAATAATAATAACCTTTATTTACATATCACAAACACATTCTGCATAGCTTTATGAGTCCGCAGTTCATATAAAACAGTCAAAAGTTACAAAGTTTAAGATAATCAAACAATTAGAGCAAAAATGCTGACGACCGTGCTCTTCAGAGCTTACAATCTACAATGCGGTTGGGGTGCCACAAAGTACAGGTGCTAATTTACAATGATGGTCCAACCATCTTGAGGAAATGGGGGTAGATAAAGGCTGCATGAGGCTTTTGGGTACGGTAGATTTTGATGGTGAATTATGTTCAGAGAATGAGAATAGGCTGCTTCACAAGTCTTGCAATACCCAAGGATTGCAGGGTGCTTGGGGATGGAGAACTAAACCACTACATTATAAGATGGATAACTAAACTACTATTCAACAGGGGTTGGAGAACTAAACTACTAAACAGCTATGATTGCAGAACGAAACAAATAAACACCAGAACATGGAGAACTAAATCAATAGACAACAGGGGTTGGAGAACTAAACTACTAAACAGCTTGGATTGGAGAACTAAACTAGTACACACCTGTGGATGGAGAATTAAAGCACTGGACACCAAGGTGTCACTAGACACCAAGTTTTGCATTTCCCAGGGCTTGAGGAACAAACATCTGCATGTAACAGGGCTTCTGCATTCTTCACCTCCTCTAGGTCCTCCACCTGCTCCCTCAACCTCTGCCTTAATGAAACACACATTCCAACAATGCAGAGAGAGACCCTCCACCTCTATACTGTGCATCCAGGGCTCACTGCAATCAGGCAGTGTTTAAATTAATATGCCTTGAAGATTGCAGTCATACAAATCAACAGTTGTGGACAGTCATCTATGCCGAGTTTGATCAATGGCTTTTTTCACTCAACCTGGAGTCAGTGAAGGCCATGTCGATAACGGTGCAAACCTGGTTGCTGCCCTACGCCAGGCCAACATTATACATGTGGGTTGCATGGTTCGCATCCTCAACTTGATGGTACAGCAATTCCTATGCCATTGTCCCAGCCTGAATGCGCTTCTGCAGAAACCACTGTCGCTGTATGCTCACTTCCACCATTACACTTAAGTTAACTTAAAGTTAACTTAAAGGTTCGTCAGATGCAGTGAAGAGCAGGAGGCAGAGAAGGGGTTAACAAGAATTTACTTAAAACAATTTCTGGGTAAGAATTCTAGGAAAACCTCCACGCAGGCAGATAATTAATTCACATAAACAGATACACAATAAATGTAATGAGAAGGGGGAAATGAAGGTAATGACTCATCGATTGGAGTTCTTGTTGGGGAATGGTTGAAACAGCTCCCGACGGCGTCGCAATCCATGAACAAAGTCTCTGGCTCTGCTGTGTAGGAACCAGATGCACTGTCTCCTGACTGTGCCGAAGTATCCGGATCAGTTGGTCTCGAGTACCTTGAACTTGGGTCCTTTGAAGTATGGGTACAGTTCCTTCTGCTGGTTCCTCGAGAGTGACGCAGGACACCGGGAGCACAACGCCGTACAGGCCGCAGGAGTGGCAAGGCCTCACGGAATCACAAAGTTCAGGGAAAGACGGTACGTCTGCTGCACTGCCCCTAATGGGCTGGGTTCGGGAAGGGACACTCGGTAATGGATGGAAGAGTCGGTAAGTCTGTAAAGGGCTGGCATCAGTGGTGGTAGTTGAGGAGAGGGAGTCAACCTTCATCCTGCTCTTTAGTCGACTTCCTGCCAAGTCTCTCTCTTTCCCTCGTTCAGCTCCTTTTATGTCCCCCATGCCAACTTCTGTCAGGTACTCAGGCCCTCCCCACACAGACAAGTACGTAGTCCCCCTGCAACAGTGATGACGGCCCCGATAGTTCCGGCTCCAGAGCGTTTCTTGAACCGAAAACACTGCTCCTGTTCATCTCCTTATATTCCCCCTTTCCTTTCATTCACCATTCAACGGGCGAGGCATACTGGAATACATTATGTCTGCGTTGATCTATCTCAGCAACCTGTTGCCAAATGAATTGATCCTGGTTGTACCGGTTGGGGGGCTGTCTAGCCGTTGTACGTTCAGAGCGACGTAGATTGGAAGGAGTAGTGAAATCCTCGAGTGTGGTCGTACCCGGCTGTCCTGATGTTGGAGAAGTCAGGTCTGTGTTCGCCGTAACATTTCCTTCTGAAGATCTAGGGTTCTGATTCCTGGACACGTTCTCAAGCTGTTGTTCAGGACCTTCTTCCTCTTCATCTTCCTCTACTGTGGGAGGGACCACCTCAGGAACTTCAGGCATTTCTCCTCTGGTGAGGGATCCTCGGAGAAGCGTGGCCGGAGCATACTTCAGTTCACTACTCGCGTGGGGGCGTTGCCCTCTCCTTCTGGTTGAATCTCATAGATGGGTCCTTTTCTGCCGACCCACTTCACTCGGTATAGCCAACTCCCCCATCGATTTTCCAGTTTGTGCCGTGGACGTTTTTCTCTTACCAACACTCGGTCCCCAACCCAAAGATCTGTCTCTCACAGAGGAAGTTTCCCAGTGTGCTCCAGCTTCTGAAGTCGAGTCTTCACCAGAAGATGTAGGGTCTGCAGACGATGACAATGTTCTCAAACCCAGATAGCCACCCCATCTGTGGGTAGTCCTTCCCGGGGACCAATTCCAGCTCCGTGACTTCTTTTCTGTTGCAGCCGAACAACACAGAGTAGGGCTTGAAACCTGTGGTCTTGTGCACTCGATTATTATAGATCCATAAAAGCTCAGACACGTATTCAGGCCACCGAGCCTCCTCCAAGGTACTCAGCATCTGTATGAGGGTACTGTTAAATCATTCACAGGCCCAATTTCCTTGTGGATGGTACGGTGTGGTGTGAGAATGGTCAAACTGATAGATCGGTTGTAGCTCATCCATGACTCTCCCTAAGAAACAGGCTCCATGATCAGAGAGTGGATCCATTGCGGGCATCTATAGACCTGAATGAAGTTTTTACAGATGGCATGGGCAGCTGACTCCGCCATTTGATCTTGAGTGGGTCTTACTACAGCGAACTTCGAGAAATGAGCTATCATCACCAGAGTGCTTCTTTGTTCTTGTCTGGGCAATTGTTTCACAGTCACCCATTGATGAAACAGAGCGAGGTCACTGTCCTCCTGCTGTAAGAGGACCCACTCATCCCTGGACCTTTCCAACACTCCTTCACGTGGGGAGGTCCAAATTTGATCCAGTGTAGCTGTCATCGTCCCAGCAGTCCTCCGAAATCCGGGAACTTCCTCATCCTTCAGCATCTCATCTTTGTTCTTTCCAGGTTTTGCATGACTTGCTCTGGACAAGGTGTCGGCTTGGTTGTTTTCAGCATCCCTCCTGTAGGCAATCTTATACTGAAACTTTGCCATCCGGGCTACCCAGCGTTGTTCGATGGCCCCTAACTTAGCGTTCTCCAGGTGTGTTAATGGATTATTATCGGTGCGCACTAACACTTCCGAGCCGGACAGATATTCCGCGAACCTCTCTGTCATAGCCCACACCAATGCCAGCAACTCCAGCTTGAAAGAACTGTAGTTATCCAGGTTACGTTCAGAATTGTGAAGGGACAGGCTAGCATGAGCGATCACCCTCTATTTCCCATGCTGCACCTTTGACAACACAACCCCCAACCCATGTAAGCTTCCGTCAGTGTGGAGAATGAACAACACGGAAAAGTCTACATAGGCCACCACCGGGGCTTCAGTCAGCGCTTTCTTCAAGTCCCGAAAAGCTTTTTCCTGTTTTTCTTCCCAGCAGATGGGCCAGCCTTTTGCATTCGGGGGTACCCCTTTCAAAAGCTCCAGCAGGAGCTGCACCACACAGGCAAAGATCTTCACAAAACGACGGTAGTACCCCGTCAATCCAAGGAATGCTCAAACGTCTTTAACGGTCTCAGAGGTTGGCCAGTCCTGAATCACCCTGATCTTCTCCTGTTCGCAGAGACAACATGACCTAGATACTCAATCTGAGTCCAGAACAAGTGGCACTTCTGGGGTTTCACCTTCAGTCTGTACTTCTGCAGGTGGCTCAGCACTTGCTCTAGTCTCCATAGGTGATCTTCAATTGAGGAAGCATACACAGGAAGAGATCCATAGGTAGAATAAAAGTTATCTTCGCCCAGTCCTTCTCTAACATGGACACTTGCCAGTACCCGCTAGCAAGATCCAACATCGACAAGAATTTGGCTTTCCCCAAAGCGGTTAAGGACTCTTCAATCCAAGGCAGAGGGTATGAGTCCCGCACGGTGCAGGCGGTAAGTTTAAGATAGTCTACACTGAACCTCAATGTGCCATCCTTTTTCCGTACTAACACGATGGGGGCCGCCCACCGACTTTGGCTCTCCCTGATGACACCTGCCTGTAGCATCTGACAGAGCATCTCTCGAACTTCCTGGTATAACTAAGCGGGGATTTGCCGGTAACGTTCTCTGATAGATGCTGTGTTCCCTGTTGGTATTTCGTGAGTAATAGCCATAGTACAGCCAAAATCGTCCTCATGACTCGCAAACACGGACCTGTATTGCCCCAGTACTGCCTCCTCTTGTTGTCCTTGGGCAGGCGTGAGCTCGGACAGTTCGGCATGCATCTGATCTAATATGCGTCGCCCCTCGTGGATGTATTGGTGCTCTGGTGTTGGAGAAGTGGTGACCGTCACTGTCCACGGGTCTTTCGGTCTAACTGACAACTGTATGGCCTGGGGCAGAACGATTTCTTCAGGCATTCCTACTATCCATACTACTTCGCTCCTGGGTGGCATTACTACTTCTTGATCCGTCAAGTTAACACAGCGCACAAGCACTGTTCCATCTCATACAACGGCCAGAATTAGTGCCAACAACAATCCTGCTGTCAGTGGTTCAGTTAAAGGGGGTTCTAGCTGTACTTCCACACCCACCCTCCAATGCGGCATGGGTTCGAAAAGACAGAGTCAACACTGTCCCGGTGGCAGGGTGAGCTTCGCGGAATTCGGCACTGTCACCTTTCCCAATGTTTCACCATGGCTAAATGACTCCTGAGCTTGCGCGGCACTAAGCAGTCGCTGAAATACTTGTCGTTGGGGGGTATGTGTGCTCCACTGTTTCAGGGACGAGAGAGCAGGTTAATCCAGGAGCAGTTTTCCAAATTCTTTCAAGACGTTCATCCCCAGGGTGACAGTATGACTGAGACCGGCTTCGGCCTTGGTCAACACTATACCTTTCCGTCCAAGGTCTTGGCCGCACAGAGAAACTTGCATCCACACCACCCCTGCAACCGGGATGGGCAGGTGGTTTGCCGCAGTGAGCTTTACTACTGGGCCCCACTCGGCCCAAAGAGTCTCCGGAAAGTGCCGATCGAAATATGCTTCGGGCATCGTGGTCACCTGAGATCCAGTATCCACCAGACAACGCACTGCTCGTCCATCAAATTCAGCCCAGACCAGCGGGCATGTGGACACCAGGTTTGTGGGACTTTCACTACTCCTTCCTTTCCATTCTGGCTCCGGACGACTTCCCCCATGCTCGGAGCCCTCTAATTTAACGACCGGCGTGGCTGAGGTCCGCCCCGCCGCGGGCAATCCCAAGCTATATGTCCTATCTCTCCGCAGTTGAAGCATGTGAGGGACTTCGGTCGGCAGGACCTTCCAGGAGTGGCAAGGCCTCGCATGGAATAACAAAGTTCAGGGAAAGACGGTACGTCTGCTGCACTGCATGTTATGGGCCAGGTTCGTGGGGGACACTCGGTAATAGATGGAAGAGTCGGTCAGTCTGTAAAGTGCTGGCATCAGTGGCGGTAGATGAGGAGAGGGAGTCAACCTTCATCCTGCTCTGTAGTCGCCTTCCCGCCAAGTCTCTCTCTTTCCCTCGCTCAGCTCCTTTTATGTCCCCCACGCTCCCTTCTGTCAGGTGCTCAGGCCCTCCCCACACAGGCAAGTCATCCCCCTGCAACAGTGATGACGGCCCTGATAGTTCCAGCTCCAGAGCGTTTCTCGAACCGACAACACTGCTCCTGTTCATCTCCTTACATTGGTATACAGATCTTTTGCACTACGGGTTAAACCTGTTGATAGACGATGTGACGACACCGTGGAATTCAACTCTGCACATGTTGCAGCGAATATGGCAGCAGCGCTGAGACGTGGTGCAGCATAAAATTTTACGTAGCCTGGCACAACGCAGTATTGACGTGGGGCAATTTACACTTGCATAGTAGACACAGATGAAGGACCTCTGCACCCTTCTGCACATTTTCAAAATGGCTACTAAGATGATTAGCAGTTACGATGCCATCATCAGCATCACTATTACTGTCATCTACATGTTGGAGCACACTTTAAATAGTCTGGGTGAGGAGGTGGTGGTGGTCCCGAGGGAAAGAGGAGGAAGCAGAGGAAGATGCATTTAGGGTTAACAACATCTTCAGGTCTTTCCTCTCACAGGCGGTTGCTATGGGAGGAACAAATGGAGAAGGACCAGGAAAAGAGCAAGAAGGAAGAGGTGATGGACGCGCAGCAGTTAGGAGATGAAGACGATAATGATTCCTTCTCTGCTGTCCGTGGTTGCCAGGAGGGAATGGAGGAAGAAAGCTTGAGTGTTATCCTGTCACCAACACACTGTGGAGTTGGACCTCATGAAAGTGACAGATCCATGAGCACCTTCTTGCAGCACTATCTGTAACATGATTGTTACCTGTATAGTTATGATTCAAAATAGTGCTGACTACTGGATTGCCAGTGTGTTCTATCCACGATACAAAAGTACATTTTGCCAATAGCTTCTCCCGCTGGAAAGGGATGCGCTCATGCTGCAGTATCAAAACATGCTTGAAGACAATCTTGACAGTGATTTTCCCCAAGACAGTGATGCACACAGTTTGCAGCACAGTGATAGGCTTCCAACCACAGAAACGTTGAGTCTTCAACGCAAAAACATTAGCAGCCCTGCAGCGCTGGAGTCCTGTGTTCCAACCCCACCAATGACAGCATCTGCAAAGAGCTTGTATGTTCTACCAGTGTTTGCGAGGGTTTCCTCCCAGTACTTATTTTTCTAACCACACTCCAAAGACATATAGATAGTAAAATTAGATTGTGAGTCCCAATGGTGACAGTGCCAGTAATGTCTATAAATGTCTGTAAATGTCTGCAAAGCAAATGTTGATTTATTATATAAGTGATAAAAAAAACAGCATTTGAAATTGATGCTCAGCCACACTTAGGTGGCACAAATATCAGTTTCGTAGATTACTATTGTCAGAAAAGTCTAAGGATTTAAACACAAGTAGTTGACTCAAAGACAGTGGAGGACTGCATGTTATCGGAGGCCTACTACTACAGTCAACACACATGAAGGAGACCCATCCAAGAGTCTACATATTTCCAAAAATGTATTGGCAGACACCAACAAAGTGACATCAATTCCACTATGGTAGAAATAGTATAATAGGGACCAACACATCTTCCACTACACCCAACCCAGCAGATGGACTTCCAACCAGAAGTGTTTATATTAAAAAAAAAAAAAAAAGCTGCAGACACCAACAAAGTGGCATCAATTTCACTACAGTAGAAATAGTATAATAGGGACCAATCCATCTTCCACTACACTCAACCCAGCAGATGGACACCCATGCAGGACTGTTCACATTTCCACAAATTATAGTGTTAACATCAGCAGCAGCAGGCACAGAAGCCCCACTGACGTTAGAAACAGAATAATTTTTTTTGGCCTGTAGCTGAGGCCTGTATAACATGCTAGATGCTGCAAACAATTTAACAGTAAGATCTACCGTACTGTATGGCGTTAGTAACAGAATAATTTTTTTTGGCCTGTAGCTGAGGCCTGTATAACATTGACTAGATGCTCCAAACAAATTCAAAGTGAGATCTCCCCTAGTGTATGATGTTAGTAACAGAAGAAATAATTGTTTAAGTGTGGATGAGGGCTGTATGACAAAAAAAAATGCTCCAAACATTTTTCAAATAGGATCTCCCCTACTGTGTGACGTTAGTAACCAGCAATGTTTTGGGCCTTTGGATAAGGCCTTTATAACATTGACTAGATGCTACAAACAATTTCAAAGTGACATCGTCCTTACTGTATTAGGTTAGTAACAGAAGAACATTTGTTTGGCCTGTCAATGAGGCCCGCATAACATTGACTAGATACTCCAAACAATTTCAAAGTGAGCTCTCCCCTACTGTATGATGCTAGCAACAGAAGAATTTTTTGGTGGCCTGTGGATAAGGCCTGTATAACATAGACTAGATGCTCTAATTTCGAAATGAGATCTCCCCTTCTGTATCACGTTAGTAACAGAAAAAAAAAAATAGTGTGGGTGAGGCCTGTATAATCTAGAAGTTTTTACGTGGCGTTGGACCGCCTTCTTTCCTACACAGTTGCTGCTGGGAAGGTGTAGGTTTGCAGGAGAAATATGGCCGACGTGTCGTTAGATGAACTGATCATGAACTGATCCAGGATCAAGCCTACAACATTTAGGCTGGGATCATACATGCGAGGAATATGGCTGAGTCTCGCATGTTAATACCCGGCACTGCTGCCGGCCTCGGGAGTGGAGCATGCGGCCACATAGCAATACATGGAGCCCCATGCTCCGCTCCTCAGGCCGGCGGCAGTGCCGGGTATTAACATGCGAGACTCAGACGTATTCCTCGCATGTGTGATCTCGGCCTTAGTCGTTTAACCACCACCAATTACCAGAGAGCGTTTGTTGCTCGTCAGAAGATAGTTGTAACAGATGCGCGTCTCAAGCTAGGCATAAAAGATGCCCATGAGAAATTGGATGCCAAAGATGCACATAATCTAGAAGATAGGCTCTAAACAATTTCAAACTCTGCTCTTGGCTGCTGTATCACTTTTATAAAAAAAATATATATATACAGTACAGACCAAAAGTTTGGACACACCTTCTCATTCAAAGATTTTTCTGTATTTTCATGACTATGAAAATTGTAGAATCACACTGAAGGTATCAAAACTATGAATTAACATATGTGGAATTATACATTACACTTTACAAAAAAGTGTGAAACAACTGAAAATATGTCTTATATTGTAGGTTCTTCAAAGTAGCCACCTTTTGCTTTGATTACTGCTTTGCACGCAGAAAAGGTGAACTGCTGGACTCTACATGCCTAGTTCCCACCGTGAAGCATGGAGGAGGTGGTGTGATGGTGTGGAGGTGCTTTGCTGGTGACACTGTTGGGGATTTATTAAAAATTGAAGCGGTGAGCGGTCCAGCTCACCCCAAACCATCTCGATTGGGTTCAGATCTGGTGACTGTGGAGGTCAGGTCATCTGGCGTAGCACCCCAACACTCTCCTTCTTGGTCAAATAGCCCTTACACAGCCTGGAGGTGTGTTTGGGGTCATTGTCCTGTTGAAAAATAAATGATGGTCTAACTAAACACAAACCGGATGGAATAGCATGCTGCTGCAAGATGCTGTGGTAGCCATGCTGGTTCAGTATGCCTTCAATTTTGAATAAATCCCTAACAGTGTCACCAGCAAAGCATCCCCACACATCACACCACCTCCTCCATGCTTCACGGTGGGAACCAGGCATGTAGAGTCCATCCGTTCACCTTTTCTGCGTGCAAAGCAGTAATCAAAGCAAAAGGTGGCTACTTTGAAGAACCTAGAATATAAGACATATTTTCAGTTGTTTCACACTTTTTTGTAAAGTGTAATGTATAATTCCACATGTGTTAATTCATAGTTTTGATGCCTTCAGTGTGATTCTACAATTTTCATAGCCATGAAAATATAGAAAAATCTTTGAATGAGAAGGTGTGTCCAAACTTTTGGTCTGTACTGTATATTTAATGTACAACAGCTCTGCACACAGAACAATTTCAACGCCACTAAATGACAAGGTTGACTATGGTGGGCTGTATCACATTTATCAACAGAAAAAAAAAACATTTATTGTGCGTGAGGTCTGCAGACAGCTTCATATCACCACCACAAAATTACACCGTGAGATATGGCAGGCTACATCATGTTTAGCAACAGAAAAAAATATTATTTTTTTTAATGTGCATGACCTATGCAGACTGTGAATTTCACCGCCACTATATATCAAGGTAAGATATGGCATTGAGAATCACAGCAGCAACTGCCCCACAAAAATATTTTTTCATGCACAGCAGCCCAAATCACAGAACAATGTCATCACACCACTAAATGACTAGGTGAGATATGGCATGCTGTTTTACATTTAGCTAGTGGAAAAAATAAGATTTAGAACGCTATACTTGTGCATGGAGCACAATAGAAGCAGTGCACAACACACTTGTATGAAATGTGCCCTGTTGTCTTTGTCTGTGGACCTTGGTAATGGCACAAAAAAATGCTGGAAGGTCCATTTCGAGCCACACAGGACACTAGCTAGCTAAACTATCTGACTAATAAACAACCGCCCAGCTAACTACATAAAATCTAGCTACTAACACTGCCAGCATTAGGAGCAACCTCTCTTTGGCCTCTTTCACACATCCGGCGGGCGCCTAAGCGGCGCCCCCGGCATTTTGCCGCAGCCGCCGCGTGTGAAAGCTTTCACACTTCCGGCGGGCAAAATGCGTTTTTTTGCCGGATGGTTTCTGATGCTTGGAGAGATCAAAGACCATCCGGCAAAACAAAAAAACGTTACATGCAGCGTTTTTTCCGGACGCCGCAATGTACATTTGCGCCGCATCCAGACAAAACCGCATGCAACGCATTGACATGCGGCGCCATCCGGCGCTAATGCATGTCAATGCGAAAAAAGCTGCATGCGGCGCATCAGATTTCCCGATGCGGCGCTGCGGAAAAATGCCGGGGGCGCCGCTAGGCGCCCGCCGGATGTGTGAAAGAGGCCTTTGCTGTTACAGTTTCAAAATGGCACTAAAACAAGATGTCTTCTCTTTATATGGAAAGGGACATGTGTTTTCAGCAGCCAATGACACAAGCTGTTGTGTCAGGACATAATGGATATTTCCTGAGCCCTGAGTGGCTAGCCACAATGTGCACACATAAAATTAGAAGAAAAAGAAAAAAATTAGAGTTTACAAGAATGCTGCGCCTCCTAGCTCTGAAAACCCCATCCCTTCATCAAACACGTGCCCCACGCTCATCATACACCACCATTATCGTAGCAAAAGTGCTGAAAATACTTTTCTGGCAACGCAAATATTTCCCCGCTCTTTTAACAAAATGTTTTCGATTCTTTCCGATTTTATAAAATTTTGCTCGTGTTTCCGATCACAAATCCGAATGTGCCATTTATATGCTGAGTTTATGTTTGGCGATCGTTTTTCGAACAAATTCAGTCATCATCACTAATTAGCATGTCCCAAGCAGGCATACTCTGGGGGGAAGTCCACAAAGAATCATTATATAGACTATCTAATTAGACCTTGAATACATAAATACAATAGTCAGATGGTAAATTATCTACAAATAATCCAGCAGCATCTCGTTCAAACAGGCATAAATACCTGGATAAGGGGTGATCCCATGGTCGCTTGATTCCTTGTTTTGGTAAGGTGGTTATAGATGTGATTCTGCTTGGCATCTTTATGAATTACCTGGGTGGTTGTTTAAGTATAGTGATAAGGCACATCTGAATCCCTTCTCCGCTGTCCTTTAGTCTTGTGGGAAGGGTACTGTGTCTAAATGAAGTTGGGAAGTAGAGCAGTCTATGCAGGAGAAACAATTTTCACTAATGGCAGAATATCTTACCCATTCTAACCCAATATTGGAGTCAGAAAACCCTGTTTCTATGGCTAGTTTATCTTCATGTGTTAGTTCTGATAGGAATTTGGCCCCCACAATTGGTCCATCTATGCTTTCAGTGTGTGTAGGTGAGACAGATTTGTCTGTCTTAGGCAAAATTTGCCCATTTTGGCACTATCCCCCTCTCACCCACGTTTTGTACTTGCATCTAATACATATAACCCATGGTCATTCTCTGAGGGGTTTTCACTGAGGGGGTAGAGAAATTATACCAGAAGGTCACTATTCCCTTTTCCTTGGTTACTGCAGGCTGATGACTTGCTACCCCTTGGGCTAGATCAGTGATTCCCAAACTCCATTCCTCACGGCCCCCACGGGTCATGTTTTCAGGATTTCCCTATTGTTGCACAGGTGAGAGAATTCCTGATGCCTTGATGATACTTCCACCATCTGCGCAATTGAGTCGCTCTGCCAGGGCCTGTGGGGTACTCGGCACCGAGCCCGTTCACTTCAATGGGGGATGTCACGGGTAGCACAGCTCGGTCCGTTGCCCTGGTTAGCTGATTCTTCTCTCTCTTCACCGCTCTCAAAGCGTCGGCACGCTTACTTCCTGAACTGCACTCAGAGAAAAAACACAACCACACCAGAATTGGATATAAGTGAACAGAGATCCCAGAAGGTGACAAGACCAAGGTAATGAGGTGTGTATAAAGTACTTATAATAAACACCAAAGCAATGTATATGAAAATATGAAAATTCTTTATTGAACAATATTGTGTATAATAAAATAGCAGTATGATGTTACAAATATGATAATTATATAAAAATGCAATAATAAAAACCAGTAGTACGCTTATCTAATAAAAAGGCTCAAAAATGTCTGCCAGGAGTATAATATGTTGTAATACTATCAAAAATAAATGTGTCTCTGTGCATAACATAGGACCTATAACAAAAACCATATAAACTGGATAACAACCGGTGATTGTGCACTCAGACCACTAACAAATTGTGTTCAGTGGAAAATAAGCAATAATAAATGATGATACATGTGTCAAACTCATAAATGTGCACAACAACCAATAATCACAGTGAAATAGTGGACAAGTGAGCAAAAACTGCACATATGGTGGAGAAAAATACAAAAAAATGCACCAGTGCCACCTAAAATTACTACCTGGGAGCCAGAAAAAGCGAGACAGAAACTGGAATGCCGCGCCCCAACGCGCGTTTCGGAGTAAATACCTTCGTCAGGGGGATGACCGCTGTGATGGTTACAGTCTATAAATAGCCAGTCTGCTAATGCGATCAGCTGGTGCTTGTTGCGGCGCATCGTCATCAATGTGGGACGGGAAGCATGCATGACGTCCGACGTCATGTGACCATGCAGACCCGAAAGTGTCGGGTCACATGTTCACAAAGAGACGCCGTTGCCATGCCAATCCCTGTCACAGACTGGAGACATGCGCACTGCACCGCTGACATGGTTTTAGCTAAGTCAGAAAAATGACAGGACCGTTGTAGCACATAGAGGTAAGAATGGTAGCCGAACCATAGCATGAGGAAAATACGTCATAGAGTGAATCTAAATAACGATATTGTAGACAAACCTATCAATATGTGTATATGAACATACCGCGATGCGGAACACTGTATAAACAGCATCCAATAATATTCAATATGTGGATCACAAAACAGTCCCTAATGCAACCCATAAACAATGTCCCATACGTGTTGCTGCTAACATATTCAGACAGAATTGCAGACAGACAAACTATACATGTTGGGCATCATGGAGTCCTGTATACACACTTGAAAGAAGACTTCTCAGACGTAAAATCTATACATGCTGGGTTTCATGGAGTCCTGTATACACACTTGGAAGAAAACCTCTCTCATTATTCTGCAATAGATCAATGATGTAGTGTGTATTTCCTCCAATTCGAAAATTCTCCATTGAGACAGACCTGATATGCATTTCTTCCAATGTACTACAGAAGTCCGTATAGGGGCAACAGAATAATAGTGTTTCTAAAACAGGATAAAATAAAATATTATTGCTGACTGTAACAAAAAAATTGCATTAAAATTTAAAATGAAGTAGCACAAACAGAACAACCAAAATATAACAATAGGGAAATAATCATGATGATAATAAATGAATATAAAAATAAAATAAATAAAATAAAATAAAATAAAAACAAGGACAACAAATGAGAAAAAGCACCCAGGGAGAGCTATAAGCTTTCACAAAAATGGGATAAAAGAGAGGCATTCATTGAGGCCAAGTGGAGACACCGTGTTCAGTGTCCATATCCACTTGGCCTCCAATTGGGCCAAGCGCCTACTGACATTACCGCCTCTATTATTAATAGCCAATAGATCAATCCCCGTGACTTTCAATTTTGAAAAATCACAACCATGGTGTAACTTGAAATGTCTGGGGATGGTCTTTAGTGATGATACATCTTCCACCTCTACTGCCGCCTTAATCCCTAATACATGTTCCCGCACTCTGACTTTAAGTTGTCTCGTAGTCAGTCCGACGTATTTCAAACTGCAGGGGCATTCAGCCAGGTAAATCACAGCAGAGGAGGTACAGGTAATGGCATGTTTGATATCAAACTGGTGGGAATTGTCAGCATTACTGAAGCTACAGGTCTTAAGGATATTTGG
>VIAB01032294.1:16864-30948 GCA_009801035.1 Oophaga pumilio | reverse complement strand
GCATTATACACTGGAGAATTATATATGGGGCCCAGCATAAACTTAAGCATCATAGATACGGCCCATCATACACTGGAGCATTATAAATGGGGGACATCAGACATTGGAGCAGCATTTACGGGGCTCATTATACACTGGATCATTAACAATGGGGTCCATTATATATGGAGCATGATTTTGGCCCATAAGACACTGGAGCATCATCCATGGGCCCATCATATGCTGGAGCATTCTAAATGGGGCAGATCAGACACTGGAGCAGCATATAGATAAGAATAAACAGCAGCACAGATCGCCACAGATCACCACAGATCTCTCCTACCCTTGGAGCACCAGTCACTTCCTGGGACTTTTTGTCCTACAGAATCAACTAGACTACCATCTCTCAGCACCATAGTTAACTTTTTCATTTTTGCTGTGGCTCCTCTTTTCTCATTACTTCTAAAAAGTGTTGTTTGATAAAGACCTTTAATTACCGTAGGTCGAAATGTTACTTTGACACTTGTACTATTGATGTGGTGACCCTAATAAAATTTCCTATGTTATGCATTGATAAACATATCCATTGAGTGCGGCTGTTTATTCTTATCTATATTTTGAACTGGATTATACTCCAGGTACAGCCGGCACCTACCCTCTTCTATACAGTGTGCACGCCTTTTTCTATTATTACTGGAGCAGCATATACGGGGCCCATTATACACTGGAGCATTATAAATGGGGTCCATTATATATGGAGCATTATTTTGGCACATAAGACACTGGAGCATCATCCATGGGGCCCATCATATACTGGAGCATTCTAAATGGTGCAGATCAGAAACTGGAGCATCATCCATTGGGCCCATCATATACTAGAGCATCATATGGGGTTCATTATTTATGGGGCATCATATAGGGTATGGAGCATCATATGGGACCTATTCTGTATGGAGAATTATATGGAGCCAATTCTGGATGGAGCAATATATGGGGCCCATCATATACTGTATTGAGCTTTATATGTGACTCATTATACTGTATGGAGCAATATGTGGGGCTCATTGTACTCTATGGGTACCGTCCTATACTTTATGGCACATTATATGGGGACTATCATATACTGGAGCAGCATGTGGAGCTCATCATATACTGTATGGAACATTATATGGGACCAATTTTTCTGTATGGAGCAATATATAATATTGTGTGCAAACGATAATGTGTGCAAACTGTAAAGCGCTGCGGAATATGTTAGCGCTATATAAAAATAAAGATTATTATTATTATTATATATGGGGCTCATTATTCTGTATGGCGCACTATGTGGTGGCCATAATACTGTATGGAGGAATATACTGTCCGGTTTTTGAGCTATTGTAGAATTTACAATAGATATCACTCATGTAATGTAAGAAGTGAAGTATTTTTCATTGTACTATACCTATATTTCTGTGCCGTATCGGAGCATGATGAATTGTGGTATGTGTTAAAGGGGCCCACTGACACTCTTTGGCCCAGGGCACATGAAAATCGGGAGCCAGCCCTGCCCCCCACAAGTTTTGCCAAATAACCCCCAGTTTTCAATGCGTAACTATTATTATAAAGTTAATTAAGGTTGTCAAGCTTAAGTAATAAGAATTTCATGTTGTGGGCATTGAAATGGGCACTGTAGGTGTTTACTGTCCTCCACTCCATGGCGACTTTGCTTCCCCATTGACTTGCATTGGGTTTCATGTTTCAGTCGGACCTCCGATTTTTCCCTATAGTCGGCCGATTTCGTTCGACCCGACTTTTGAGAAAGTCGGGTTTCATGAATCTCGACTCGACCCTAATAAAGGTAAAGTCGCTCATCTCTAATGATAAGTATTGATCCGATATGACACAGCAATGATTTATCTGAATGTAAAGAGATATTAATTATTTTTCTGTTTATCTCTCAGTTTTGCATGTACTTGGGTATAAAAATGTAAAAATAAAAAAATTTATTATATCTGAAGGTTGTGGGGATCAGAATTTTTCCTGAAGTGCCTAAGTATTGTTAAAGATGTTTCTATGCTGACATATCAGACATAAATTTTATATTTCTTTGAGATATCATTATGGGTCTTTCAGACATAAATTTGTTTTTTCACTGTGCACAGGGGTTTATAGGTGCATTTTATTCAAGTTCTAAATAAATATATGTTTTTAAAGGGATATACGTACACAAGTCAGTTACTCCACCTTTTTATATAAATCTTGTACATATTCTATACAGTGTCTGATTGAGTGTCTTTTTCTCTCATTTATTATATATATATAAATATTAGAGGATAATGGGTACACTGAATTTTGAATGATTTGCTACATCTATATAGCTGCTTATGTGAAGTACATGATTGGCTCCACTGATATCATTTTCGCCCTTTACTTTGTGGATCATTGTGCATTCCATTTACCTCATTTCCAATCCCGTGGTATTGTGGAACCTCTTGTGGAGCACATCGTGGGTTCCAATGACATCACTTCTGCTCTCGTGACGGTGTGACATCATTGTGTGACATCACTGACATCATTACCACCGATGCGGTGGGGGGGGCGCTTCAACTCTTGTCCACTGGCTATTCAAAAAATGAAAATACCATTGAGTATGTGGATAGTTTTCTGACCTCTCTAACCCAGAAGGCATTGCCCTAACCGCCTTAAGTTGCAGGCACTTGTACCAGATTTGGACACAGCACTTTTTCTTTCCTTGTGGAGAGGGATTGATGCATCCCACCGGTTCCCTGATGAACCCTGAAAAAAAAAAGGGGGAAACGCATCAGGACTACTAATGATAAGTGTTGATTGTTTCTTTGTATCACTCTATATTGTTAGAAAGCCAGCTGCATGTGTCTGATATGGGACAGGCAGACTATAACTCTGACTACAGAGTTAGTCTAACATTGAAAAATATGTAGATAGCTGCCAAGTTTTGTTGTCTCTGTGTCTCCAGGGGATTGGACTTGAAAGAATGAGGTATCCTGGAGCTCCAATTTTGTCTTTTTGTTTTGAATCAGAGACACTAAGAATACGACACAACTATATATGGTGGATAATCTGCCAAAACTAGTTACCTAGGGCTGCTAGTGTACTCTCTCCCCCTGGGAATCGGACCAGTGGATTCTGAGGGTTCCTGGAGCATTAACTTCTATTCTTGACTCTGAATTAAAAATATTGATAAATTGACAGCTCTGCACATGACATACGGTCTACTTTTCACTAGTCCCCTTAGATCTTTCTTGTATCCCGTGAGGACTGAACTAGAGGGATTTAGAGAAGATTTGTCTCTTAGCAGGGTCTGAACTCTGAACCTGAAATATTGATACGGTTACAGCCCCATAGATGGTGATTAATCTAGCTGACAGGTCTACGAATGGTACCCAGTCTGCTTTATACCAAGTGACCTGTGATTTGTCCTTATCCTCTGGGGATTGAACCAGAGGGATTCAGACATTTTTTTCTCTCAGCTTAGTCTGAATTTGAAGCAATGATATGGTGACGGTTCCATACATAGTGCATAATTGGGCCTGTCATGTGATATTTTTTGGCATTTAATATATTTTAATTTAATTAGTGTCATTGAATAGTTAGACTCTGATAGGGTATGTACTAGGGCGGTTCAATATGCCAATGTTGAGCGGGGGTGTAATTTCGCAAAATGCTAGGGTGCCAACCTCCACTGCCATGTGGGGTGAGAGGAGGGGACGACTACAGATTTGATAGGTCTGTCATCCCTGTCTGGCATAATGAGATCAACCCTACTGGATCCTAAAATACCCTGAGAGATTCTGTTGTGTATATGTTTAATTTTTGGTGTATTTATCTCTTGATTCTTTCGATGAATCGTTATCCTAATCCACTATGGATTACAGGAGAAGAGATGCGTCCTGACTTATATGTGCTCAAAATGTTTATGCAAGTGAGACATCACAGGTACTGGACTCAGTCCAGAAAACAGCACTTAAAATTTTTTACTTAATCGCCGCACACACATCTGGTGGAATAGAGTCTCTTTAGAAAATTACATCTCCCAAAACCTTACTTTGAGAGGCCTGACAGTAAAGGTCTTTCCCGCCGAGGATAATGCTTTATGCGTTCGATTGGAAACAGCATGTAATACATGCTCTACGACATTCATGGAAAAACCTTACTAGAACTGGGCTTGGAGATGGACAAAATACACAAAAAACTACAAACATAATGTTCCCCGGAAGAACTGGAAATTTAAAAAAAAAAGAAATTGACAAAATGTGAAAATCAGATCTCCGCAACTAAAAATAAAAAATTTCAACGGGACTTACAAGACAAGAAACAAAATAAATTGTTTAGATGGAGTCATAGAAACTTGTCAGAACCTGAAACCTCTACATCAAAATTGGCTGATACTTCAATTTCAGGGACAGCAACAGCATCATCAACAAGCAATGACAGATATTACCTGAAACAGAATCAAAGGAGATCTGACTATCATCTATGGTACAATGGAAGAAGACATATGGACACTAAGCAAACTCCAGTGAGTACCCAACCTAACAAATCAATGAAGGTAATTAACTTATCTAATATATCATTGTCCTCTGCTCAGATGTCAGTTTTAAGTAAGGGCCTTTCCTTTTATCCATCATCTAGTTTTGACCACTTTACTGCTGTGAAATATTTACACTTGTTTGCTCGGAAACTCATCTACAAAAAACTATATTTTCGTTAATCAACAGATTCAGTCTTTCCCACAATAGAAGAAAGAGAAGCACTTCAGATATTAGAAGAATTGGCAGAAGAACAGGAAAATAAGAGAAGTAAGTACTCCCAGCAACTCCTTCCCAAATCTAAAAAAAAATTTCCTCATATTTCAGCATTTCCTGAGGTAGACTTGTTTATACGTCTGGTTATGCGGGACCTTCATTCGATTCCTGAGACTATCAAAAATGATAACCTTAATTGGGAGGAACGATGCACCCTTAAGTATCTCCAACGCCTAAAAGTAGTGATTATCAAGCCATTAGACAAGAGCGGCAACATTGTGGTCTGGCCCATTCAGGCTTATGAAAAGAGATAATGAGACAACTGAGAAATTCTGAATGCTATCAGAGACTAACGTTCAACCCTTTATCCAAATTTAGGAACGAATTGCAAGAACTGTTACTTGATGCGGTCTCACAGGGTTTATTAACAACAAAACAGATGGAAGGTTTATGGATTGAGGAACCAACAGTGGCAAGGATTTATCTCCTGCCTGAAATGCATAAAAATTCAGAAACAACATCAGGTAGGCCTATTGTGTCGGGTATCGATAGCCTATTTGATCCTTCGTCTAGCTTAATCGAAAATTACCTTAAACCGCAGGTAGGGACTCTTCCCTCGCAAGATATGACTGCCACATTGAAGAAACTTGATGAGATCCATCTGGACAGAACACAGAACACAATAGCAGAAAGAGAAGCACTCCAGATATTAGAAGAATTGGCGTAAGAACAGGAAAATAAGAGAGGTAAGCACTCCCAGCAACTCCTCCAATTTCCGTATTTTTATCGATAATTGACACATTGAAGAAACTTGATGGGATCCATCTGGATCAGAACATGTATCCTGTGACATGTGACGTAGAGTCAATGTATACATCAATCCATCACAAAGATGGGATTGCAGCAGTTGACTTCTTCTTGAGATCAAGTGGACTGGCAAGAGATCTTTATGTTTTTTTTGGTCAATGCTTTGACCTTTGTTCTGACTCATAACGTTTTCATGTTCCATGAGGTCCTATACCTACAGCTCCAGTGAACAGCAATGGGGGCCCTCATGTGCGCTCTCATATGCTAACCTTTCTCTGGGGCTGTGGGAACGTGAGACCTTTCTGTCCGAACCATCGATATTCAGTGACAATGTCATATCATGGTGGAGGTACAGTATATAGATGATATCTTCATGATATGGCAGGGTACACAAGAAGAGCTACAATCCTCCATGACGGAGTTGAATTTAAATAACCATAATATTAAACTAACATACCAAAGTAGCAAGCATACTATTGAGTTTCTAGACATTTCCATCCAGGTTGACCATTTGGGATATATACAAACGCATTTATTCCATACGAGCACCTTAGCAAACGCTCTCTTACACGCTACCTCTCAACATCCTATAAATCTCATTAAAAATATTCCTACTGGACAGAATATTCATCAGCCCCAGAGGTGACAATCAGAAATGCTTATTGGCACAAAAAGAGGCAAGATGGATATATAAATTGAATATCATTACACCTTTTGTGCTTAGTGATCATAACAGCTATGTGCCTTTCTTGTCCACATAATAATGATGCTAGCAGGACCGGACTGGCCATCTGGCAATTCTGGCAAGTGCCAGAAGGGCCTGTCTGGTCATGGGCCGACTTGTCTGCTTTGTAGTTAGCAGAATCGATGTTCTCAAGACACCCATACTGTTAAGAGTTGTGACGGAGCACAAAGTCGCTGACTCCGTCACTTACCCCATCATGCCACAGGTATCATTAGAAATGTTGGTCTTATAGTAAAGCATGCTTTCCTCCATCCAGGGTAATATTAGTAATATATCACATCTGGTGCTCGGGGACAGGGACAACATGGGCCTGTGTGATTTCTGATGCCAGTGCTGAATTTCAGCCCCAGTCCATACCTGGATGCTAGGGAGCTCTATATCCACGTACATGTTGCGGGAGATTTTGCCTGTGTTTGTAGATTTTTTTAGACTGTGATCCTGCATACAATATTTGTTTCACAGCGTTTACTTGCTGTTTTCTGGACTGATTGGTTTTATTTGCTGGTTTTAATTTTTTTAAATTATTGTTTCTCTTACTTTTTTTTACCTTTCTTCATTCAGATTGTGTTCTATATTGTTCGAACCAACAGACGTTGTGTCCTGTTTTTCTTTGCACTTTATTCATTACACACATTTTTCACTTATCTATAGTGTTTGTTTATATAGAGATATGTACGGTAATATTATTCATATCCCATTTTTATGTTTTTTCTGTATTTTTGCATTAATATGAATTATCATAGGAACTGGAGCACTGGCACTTGTGCACTTTATCTTATAAGCACACAGAATGATTTACTGCATCACTCATTCATAGTATTTATATACATATATATATATATATCTTCCATCATTCATATTTAATTTTTTATATTTTTTTTATAATTTTTCATCAATATGAATAATAGACATTAGCACTGGCACTTGTGCACTCTATTGTTAGCACACAGAATCATGTCCTTATATTATGTAATTTCATTACATATTATCTTCACTTGCAAATTATAACCATTTCAGTTTTTCTGTCCTTATATCCCCTGTCTTTTCCCCTTTCTGCCCCCTTTTTCTCACATGCAGGGATCCAGCTTTGCAAATTTTGAATTTTTCATGTCTTGTGCAATCATATGCAATAGCTGTCTTCCATCCATGTCTTTATAAGTGAATACATTTCATCTTCACCCATGTCCCAAGCAAGTCTATATATACTTTATTCTCATTTGATCATATGACAAATTACTATGACAGCTCAGTAAATGAGTTATGGTTGTGGTTCCGTAACTAGGATGTGATACAATGTTGTATCTCTCCTACCGGGTTATAGGACAGCTGATCATGGTAACCGAGGATCACGGCGGCTTCATTTAGACACTCGATACGTAACTAGGAAGTGACGCAATACTGCTTCCTCTTGACCCAATCACATGACTGAAAACAATGACAACGGTACAAACATCTTCGATATGCGGGCGAGGATTACAGTCGGTAATCACCGAATATGTGGGATATCATATGTGTTTTCTTATCTAACCACTCTCGGATGAAGCATTTCAGTGCGAAACACGCGTCAGGTGTGGTGGGTCCCCGGAGCTCATGTTGAGATAACTTTATGTGTTTGTTAATTTCATCTTACGTAATCATTGTATGCTGCTTTGCACTGTCATTTTACGCTTCCTCTAGGTAAGCAGTTTTTTGCTGTTGCTCTCTCTTGTACTGTTATCTTTTTGCACTGGACACCATCATGCCTACTATACTTAACGTCCATTATGCTTTCATTCATCAACCAGCCTATTATTATTAACAACTTTGCAATGTACTACTTTTGAGCTGATGATTGTTTTCATTTGGACATCAGCATTTATTGATGGGGGTTAGCACTGCAGCCTTGCAGCACTGGGGTCCTGGGTTCAAATCCCACCAAGGAGAACACCTGCAAGGAGTTTGTATGTTCTCCCTGTGTTTGCGTGGGTTTCCTCCCACATCCAAAGACATACTGATAGGGAATTTAGATTGTGAGCCCCATTGGGGAGAGTGCCAGTAATGTCTGTAAAGTGCTGTGGAATTAATGGCACTATACAAATGAATAAAATAAATAAATAAATAAAATGAGGCATGGCTTAATTTTTTCTTGATTTATGCATTGTGGTCTCCTGTGCAATATACTCTAGTTTGTGCATATAAGCGTATATTGAATTTTTTAATATTCTGGCTATATTACTTCACACATGGACTTGCTCTGTTAAAAAATTATAATGCATCTTGCAATAATTAGTAGCAAATAATTTTGCAGCAATGTTCTGTTACTAAGCACATACCCATTTACTCATTTCAGTTGTACCGCCCTAGTGCCTAGCTAGTGTACTATAAATATGTAAAAAAAAAAAAAGACCTTTCTCCTTTCTCCTGTACTGTCACATTTCATGCTGATCTTGAAAAGTGTCAGCTCAAGCAATACCTATGGGAAGGTGTCAGGTGTGACTGTAATTAGTATAATTATGTAAGTAGTTCTGTATATGTGCATTCACTAGAAAGAATTAATCTCAGGCTGGAGCTTTTTTTTTGTTCAATGGAGTTTATAACAACAAGATTATTTTGTAGATAATTGACAAAGGTGGACTTAATAGACGTGTAATCACAGGTTATATAATATGACAGGTGCACAAAACAACTGAGCCTTGGACTGGGATGGAATAGTTCCACAATGGTCAGTTCATAATGTTTCATGGCATGATAGATGGTGATCTGTGTGTATTATATATGTAAATCTGCTGCTATATCTCAAGAGCCCAGTGTAAGGATTATGTACGACTTGCTTAGGACAAAGCCATAGAGCCTCCAAGCCTGCCTGACAAAACTGGTAGCACATAAAGCGTCAGATGGCGCATGGAATCATTATTTTTCTGTTTGGATTTGTACGAAAAATGCATGTATGCCTCAGTATAAAAATAATTCTGCACTCCTCATCATTGAAATTGCAACGGCAAGAAGGAAAAGTCATGCGCTTAAGGAAGTCGTTGGAACAATTGACGTGTTATTAATACGCACATGATGTAAAAATGGAAATAACATTTTCAAAATATCTCGATTTATTCAGTATCGAATATGAACGCCATACGGAGAAATTCCTGCACTTACAGCCTCAGCTGTCATCAATGAGGTTATTCACCTTTACCCCGGAGGATGGTTTGCATGTTAATGACAGGGCCAGTTTTTACAATTCTGACCACTGTCACATTTTTTGAGGTAATAACTCTAAAACGCTTCAAAGGATCCTGGTGATTCTGAGAGTGTTTTATCATGACATATTGTACTTCATGATGGTGGTAAAAATTCTTTGAAATGACTTGCATTTATTTGTGAAAAAAAAATGAAATTTGGCAAAAATTTTGAAAATTTCGCAATTTTCCATCTTTGAAGTTTCATGCCTGTAAATCACAGAGATATGTCACACATAATACTTAAAAAGTAACATTTCCCACATGTCTACTTTACATCAGCACAATTTTGGAACCAAAATTTTTTTTTTGTTAGGAAGTTATAAGGGTTAAAAGTTGACCAACGATTTCTCATTTTTACAACAAAATTTACAAAACCATTTTTTTAGGGACCATATCACATTTGAAGTCCCTTTGAGGGGTCAATATAATAGAAAATACCCAAAAGTGACACCATTCTAAAAACTGTACTCTTCAAGGTGTAAGGATTATGTACGGATTATGTACTACAAGGGTACTATAAGGTGTAAGGATTATGTACTACATTCAAAAAGTTTATTAACCCTTCAGGTGCTTCACAGGAATTATTGAAATGTAGAAAAAAATGAACATTTAACTTTTCACAAAAAAATTTACTTCATATCCATTTTTTTTTTGACAAGGTTAACAGGAAAAAAATGGACCCCAATATTTGTTTTGTAATTTCTCCTGAGCATGCGGATACTCCATATGAGGGATAAAAACACTGTTTGGGCGCTCTGCAGAGCTCAGAAGGGAAGGAGTGCTGGAACAATTGGCAGACGCCATATCACGCACAGACCATGGGGCAGAGTACCCCCTAAGAATCATC
The DNA here is from genome assembly GCA_009801035.1 of Oophaga pumilio. NCBI lineage: Eukaryota > Metazoa > Chordata > Amphibia > Anura > Dendrobatidae > Oophaga > Oophaga pumilio. The sequence continues at coordinate 20,589 of VIAB01032294.1, read as the reverse complement.
TTACCAATTTCATCACAGACCATGGGGCAGACTAACCGTACATTGGCAGATTACAATTTTCACCCACAGACCATGGAGCAGAGTATCCCCTCAGAAGCAGCTTACTAATTTAACCCAAAAACATGGGGAAGAGTACCCCCCAGCTCCAAAATGTCTCCTCCAGTAGCGTATGTTCCAAATGCCGCCAATGAAGAGCTTGTAGTATGATCTTGGATTGAGCAGACTGTTCGCAGCGAGGCTTGCCACCGGCATACCAGTTAAAAATTGAGCCCACAGAGCAAATTTCCAAATTTCACCCACAGAAGCTGATAACAAATTTCACACCCAGACAATGACACAGTACCTCCACAGGCAGGGTTCCAGAGTATACACAGCGGCTTTTGGCAAATTACTCCCACAGATATGGGTTCAAGAATACACACAACGCCTTTTTGCACAGTGTTATGTTTCGGTAACTGAGGAGAAATAGCAAAAAATAGCAAAAGCGGTAATACACCAGAGAGGATTGGATTGCAGTAACCTGAACTAACCACACAACTAGAGGTAGCCGTGGAGCGTTCCTACGTTGATCCTAGATGCCTCGTCACAGCCCGAGAGATAACTACACCTAAAGGCAGACAGATGAAAGCTATCTGCCCCGGAACAGATCCCCAAAGAAAATAGGAAGCCCCCAAACATGTAATGGCGGTTAGACAAGAAGAAAGAACAGACACAGACAGAAAATAGAATGAGCAAACTCTGGGGCCCAATCTGTCTAGACAGAAAAGTACAGGAAAGAATTCTGACTGCAATCCAAAAAACCCCTAACAAAAATACCAACACTTCTGATTGCCAAAAAAAAACTGAGATCACACGATCTCATCCACCTAAATCAGATCTCTAGTGTAAAAAAATGCTATTCAGCAAATAAAAAGTAACAAAAGAGCAAAGCGAAAGTGCAGACACAAACGGAGCACAATTGCAGCGCCAGACCCCCAAAAGGGGACAGGCTGCAGTCCACTGCAGGCAGCAAACCAGCAGAGAAAATCAAACAGAGAAAAAAACAGCAAACACTTATCTGAAGGAGAGCAGGAAACTAGCAGTGCTTCAAGCAAGACCAGAAGGAACAATTGATAACCGGCAAGGCTGCTGGTAACTCAGGCCACTTATATCCTACCATTCAGCGCCAGCTGAAGGCCATTCATTAATCAGTTCATTACCCTCAGCAACCAACAGAGGGAGCCCCAGCTCAGAACCGACCTCCAGCATATTCACAACAGCACAGTAAAATGACAGACATGGTTGCCTAAGAGTAGAAAAAAGTTTTGATACACACATCACTCCCACCGATCAGTTGAAGATTCTAAAAGGTTTTGGGTATGCACAGTACTATCACAGAGACGGTGCAGAGTACACATAGAGAGTGTACACACACACGCAAAACCTAATACTGTTCCTCACTACAGCTGCGCCCTGACCCTACGCTAAGCAAAGTAGAAATAAAAAATAAAAATCTTGAACCAGGAGGAGGTGCACTTGGCGGTATAGGCGGAAGAGGTGGAGGAGGAGGTGGCCAACACAGTTTTTTGGTGTTTTATATTTATGGAGGAGGCCCCCAAATAAAACGAATTGCAAATAGAGTTGAAGACTGGCTGGGTGCGGCTGTAATAGTTGTCTAATCATCCGAAGGTATGGACAAGTTGTGTGGGAACTGTGCCTGGTTCATTTTAAGGAATGTTAGGTTCCACATGTTGGATGTGGGCAGGCGAATGCGCGTGCCTGTGATGACTCCACTTGCCATGCTAAACACACATTCTGACAGTACACTAACACCTCCAAAGCATTAAGGGCAAGCTCAAGTCATGTATCCTATTTGGATACCCTGAAGCAAAATGGGGAAGACCGATCTGTTAGTACGTGGAGTTGTGTCGACAGGTAGTATTCAACCATGTTGTTATAATGCTGCCTCCTGCTCATACAGACCATATCATATGGTGGTGCCAGAAGTTGTGGCGTGCTCGTAAAGTTTTTCCATATTTTGGCCATGCTAATTCTGCCTTCCAAGGTGCTGGCAGTGCCCCAGCTGTGTTGGTGACTTCCTCCTCTGCCCTGTTGTTCCACTGAGCCCCTGCTGTCAGGTGGGAAAGCCATTAGTAATTTTTCTACCAGCGTGTGCTTGTATTCATGTATTTTGTGATCTGTCTCCAGTGACGGAAGTAAAGATGGTACATTGCCTCTGTAGTGGAGATCTGTGGTGCCCCTGAGGGTCCAGTCGCCAAAAAGGTACTGCACCTTATCCATAGGTGTGGTATCCCACTCTCAGGTAAGGAGGGAGCACTACCCAAGACTCTAACACTCACACCCAACACACACCAGTGCAGTCAGGGCACCTGGGTGTACCCTTAGGGAGGATGGCCTCATCTCAAGCTGGCTAGGAAAGGGTGTTGGGGAGTGGGTGGGGAAGGTAGGAAAATGGGGAGGAGCTTAGAAGGCAGGAGTGAGTGAGCAGAGAGAGTTAGTCAGAACGTGAGGGGGAACTCAAGCTGTGAGAAGCTTGTCCCCAGACAAGTAGAGAGAATTGAGAGGGGAAGCTGAAGGAAGCTCCCAGGAGGACAGAAGGGGTCCTAGGGACACGAGAAGTGCCTAAGCCACCCGTGGGGCCTGTATCCAGAAGTGGAGGGACCAGGTCACATTAGGGGAGCCAGCCCCTAAGACTAGTGGAGAACTACAAGACTCAGCTAGCAAGCAGGAGGCTGAGGTATCTGTACGCACCTCAGCCATATCCACAATTATTCGCCGAAAAGGCAGCCATATAGGAGCAAGGGGACTCAAAGGACGTCGCCCGACAAGGTCCGTGGCTACTGGCTGGGGACACTGTTTGTGTAGGTGCTGGGCAGGAGGGCGGAAGCCAGCGCAGGCTCCCTGCTGTGTCATCTGAGTTATTCACGTCTCACCTGCCCTGCACTCACAACAGCCACTATCATCACCTTTAACAGATTCCTAACTGCCCTGGGACACAGCTCTAACTGTGGAAAGCTTAACCATCTTTGCTGCCCCAAAATCATCCCTGAGGATCTGCATTGCAGCGTCAGCTATCCTTGCCGAATACCACGTGTGGTGTCACGAACATTAAATCCATTATATCACAAACTTTATTTTTCTCGTTAACCCGTTTTTCATGTGACGCCCAGGGCCACGGACTGGGTCACTGCTGCCATGACACTTCCCCTTTAAGAAGCAGCCCGGTATCGGGTACCCCACAGCACAGGCGGGCGCTCCAGATCCATCAGGGTGGCCACCCAGTAATCTGTACTGGTAACCCAGTGGTCATTCCGCAGGCACTGAAGAATATATTGGCTCATGGGTGCCAGGCTGCCAACAGACAACGACGAGCTGTCCTCGGAGGGAAGTGTATAGCTTGGGCCCTCTGTATTCCCCAGCCAAGCTCCAGTGATGCCCGTGAGCTGATCTAAGTGCCATCCAGTTCCTCTTCCTCTGCCTCCTTCTCCTCATTATCCTCCCAAACTGTGCCATGCCAACACAGTTTGGTACCTGGCCGATGTTGGGGCAGCAAACCACCCTCCAAGCCATGTTTGGACGACAGGCCTAATAATGGTGTGAATTGGCTCTGCTCCTGCTCCACTTCCTCCTGTGCCACCACCTCATACATCATAGCCTGTATTGCTTTTTACAACAGGCATACTGTATATGAGTCGCACAGCCAGGGCCTGTGGGGTACTCGGCAC
>VIAB01032291.1:20079-30949 GCA_009801035.1 Oophaga pumilio | reverse complement strand
TGTGACGACAGCACCCCTTATAGAGGATAATGCCCATGTGACCAAAGTGCCCCCTATAGAGGATAATTCTCCATGTGACCACAGCGCCCCCTTTAGTTACGCTACTGTCAGAGCCTCTGACTGACGAGCACTCTTTTCCGCCACGAGTGGTAGAACACGTGACCGTTACAGCTGCTGTAAATGCGCAGGGACTACAAACAACAGCAAGCCCTGGGCACTTAACGTTTCTCATTGGTTAGTCATTTCCATCAGACCACGCCTTTCTGGGGGGCGTGGTTTCGTTACTCCATTACTCCTCAACTTGCCTTGAATGTTGTGACACAAGGCATACACCCTTTTTTGCGCGCCTAACAGTTTAGCCAATCAAATTACTGTTGCTAAGCAGAAGTCGGAGAGTCATCCAATAAAAACTCTTTGCTTTTTAGTTTCCTGGTGAGTTTTGTCACGGGAACCAATAGTATTTTTTATCCTGGTAGAAGAGAGGTGGTGGCGTCAGCCAATCAGAAAAAAGATTCGGCGGAGGCTCCCGTGGCGGCGGTAGGTTGATTCCCAGGATTTTCGCCTTCGTCCGTGGGGTCACTATGTCCCGGACTCCAGTGCTATGTCACACGGGCGAGCGTTGCTCCCATGTCCGCCATTCTCCAGGTGTCACCAGCTCGAGCTATCATATCGCGATAGGCGGTTGTCACTAAGGGGCACGTGGGAGAAATAGCTGAGGATGAGGTCATCGATTACTACCCCGCCCAAAGTCTAGAGGGGTTGATACTGGGAGTAAAGAACCCATCTGGGGGACGACGAAAGTACAGACCCCCCCCACACCAGGGGCCGAGTGGAGAATAGACCCCCACACGGGGGCCAAGTGGAGAATAGACCCCCCCCACACCGGGGGCCGAGGGGAAAAACAGACCCCCACATAGAGGGTCGAGGGAAGAATAGACCCCCCCACACTGGGGGCCGAGGGTAGAATAAACCCCCACAATGGGCAGGCCGAGGTGCGAATAGACCCCCCCACACTGGGGGCCGAGAGGAGAATAGACCCCCACACCAGGGGACAATAACCCCCCTCACCGGCCGGGGACCACGAGGAGAATAGACCCCCCCCACACACACCAGAGACCAAGCGGAAAATAGACCCCAACACCAGGGGCCTAGGGGAGAATAAACCCCTCTCACTGTGGACCGAGGGAAGCATAGTCCCCTCACAGGGGTCCAAGGGGAGAATAGACCCCCCTCACCAGGGACCAAAGGGAGGAGAATAGACCCCCACACCAGTGGTCTAGGGGACAATAGACCCCCCCCCCCTCATCGGGGACCAAGGGGAGAATAGACCACTCCTCTCAAAAATAAAATTGATCTAACAAACAATTATTAGTGGGTTTTCAACCAACTTATTATCATTGCCTACTTATTTGAAAGTATCATGGTATAGGTGCAGAGGCATTTTCTCTGTTTATATTATTTTTTGTAATTTATTTGTGTAGTTTTCACCAGCTCACTATTTTTGTTTGCTTTTCACGGGTAACAGGGTGTATTGGGACATTTTTTCCATGATTAATAGGGACATCTGGGAGAGCCCACGAGGAGTGGGGGCGCTGCCATACCGCAGAAACTAAAGGTGCCAACCTCCACTGCCAGGCAGAGTTCAGTATAGTGACCTAATAGGGTCTACTAGGATACATTTTATTTTTGATTTCTCCCTGATAAATACCCATGTGTCATATACATTTGCTTATACTTGTGTACAATATGGAACATGATTTTAGCTTTATCTAATTAAAACTTATATTTTAGGGGTCCTTGTTTTCTTTGTTTTTTTGAGAATAGACCCCCCCCCCACACCAGGTGCCGAGGGCAGAATACACACCCACAGGACCAAAGGGAGAAAAAACCCACACACACCAGGGACCGAAGGGAGAAAAGACCCCCTCCACACACCTGGGGCCGAGGAGAGAATAGACCTCCACACATCGGGGGCCTAGGGAGAATAGAACTACCCTCCCACAGGGTGATTAGGGGAGAGTGGATTCCCCCACACTGGATGCGGAAATTAGAAAAGCTCCCACACTGGGGACCGAGGGGAAAATAGTCCCTTACACACACACCAGGGACCAAGAGGAGAGTAGATCCCCACATTGGGGGGTCAAGAGGAGAATGTACCCCCGCACCAGGTACCAAGAGGAGAATAGACCCCCCCGAGGGTAGTATAGACCCCCCACACACACACCAGGGTCAAGGTGAGAGTAGACCCCCACACACATTCATCGGGGGCCGTTGGGTAATGGACCCACACACCAGGGAACGATGGGAGCATAAGACCCCCCCACACAACTGGGGCCGACGGGAGAATAGACACATACATCGGGGTCTGAGAGAATAGACACCCCACACCCAGGGATGAGAGGAGAACAAATTTCCCCCCACTGCGGAGAACTGAGGGGAGAACAAACCCCCACACTGGGGGTCCGAGGGGAGAATAGACCCCCACATCGGGGATCGAGGGGAGACCAGATTCTCTACACCGGGAGCCAAGTGGAGAATAGTCCCCACGTACACACTGATGACCAAGGGGGAAATAGTCCCCCTCACCATGGGCCAAAGGGAGAATACACCCCCACACCATTGGCCAAGGTGATAATAGCCCCCCAAACTGGGTGGCCGAGAGAGGAATAGATACTTCACTCCGGGGCTATGGGAGGAATAGACCCCCCAAGTCGGGGTCCAAGGTTATATTCAATTCCCATCCTTCCCACATCGGGGGCTTAGGGGAGAATATATGCAAGGAGCGGGTATTGCTGTGACTGTGGGGTGTCCTGGTGAAGGGGCAGATTGTGACGGTGGCTGTGGGGTTTTACAGTGACTGTAGGGTATCCTGATGGCTGTGGGGTGTCCCGGTGAAGGTGCAGGTTGTGGTGGTGGCTGCGGGGTATTCCGGTGGCTGTTGGCTATCGCTGTCTGTTGTCTGTGGGGTGTCCCTTTGGCTGTGCGGTGTCCCGGGTACTGTGGGGTAACCATGGCTGTGGGATGTCCCATTGGCTGTGGGGTGTTTCCGGAGGGCTGGGAGGTGTCCTGTTTGCTATGGGGTACTCTGGGGTATCCGTGGCTGTGGTGTATCCCATGGCATGTCGTGGTGGCTGTGATGTTTTCTGGTGGCTGTGGAGTGTCCCGTTGGCTGTGGGGTGTCCCTTTGGCTGTGGGGTGTCCCTTTGGCTGTGGGGTGTCCTGTGGTGGCTGTGATGTTTTCTGGTGGCTGTGGGGTGTCCCACGGGATGTTGTGGTGGCTGTGAGGAGTCCCGGTAACTCACATGCAGCAGACTAGTTGCAGACGTTTGTGACCATGCCATAGCTGAAAGATCTGCGGTATTTGCTGCACATGCGCACACCTGTAAATGATAGGGGTTGTTGTGTCTGTGTCCGCAGGTCTTTTACAGAGGAGGGAATGGCCGAGGACGTGCTGTTTGAAAACCTCTCGAAGAAGGGAGGACTGTCGGTTGGAGAAGCCCCGGAGGAGACCGAGCCCAGCAATCTCCTGCAGAAACTGCGCAACCGCATCTCGTGAGCAGCTCCTACATGACTAGTACAGGGTCCGCTGGGGTGTCTGGCTCGCAGAGCTGATTCTACAGCTGCAGGCTAAGTGCGGCCAACTCCACTTAGGGGTCCGCAGACTGGTGGGACGATGAATAGGAACTCGGATTAGTTATGGTAGATGCCTGTTTTTCACCATCTGGTAACTGTCATATTCTTTTCTCTCTGCAGGAAATCGGTTCAGAGTAAAGTGGACAGTATCTTGGTACGTAGCTGTCATGCCACCTTGTCTCTGGGGGGTAGTGACTGACCCTCTCCGTGCTTCTCTCCTACAGGGAGACGTTCAGAAGCTAACAGATTATGACAAGCTTTATCTGTACCTGCAGCTGCCGCCAGGACCCAGTGGCCCAGAGAAAAGGTACCAGCTGGGACCCCAGGCTAGAGGGTGTGGGGGGCACAGTAGTCGTACTGCAGCTTGTGGCTTCTACTGATAGTGTCAGTAATGGCCTTTCTGTTTCTGCGCAGCCTGGACGTGAGCTCTGTGACCACAGCAGAACATATGCATGCCTGCACGTGGATCCGCAACCACCTGGAGGAGCACACGGACACCTGCCTGCCTAAGCAGGACGTGTATGATGCCTACAAGTGGGTATGGCGCCAGCTGCCCCTGGACCCTCGTTCACAGACATTGCCACCTCATACACCTCTGTTGTGCCTTTTATGTAGACGCTACTGTGACAACCTGTGCGGGAGACCCCTCAGCGTGGCAAACTTTGGGAAGATCATTCGAGAGATATTCCCTAATATCAAGGCAAGGAGGCTGGGAGGAAGAGGACAGTCCAAATATCCTTCTGCTGGGGATTTTATATGGGACATAAGATGGTTGTGTGTGGGTGGGGGAAGGGAAAGATCATGCGTCTATGTGGGTGGAGGCAGGGAAAGATCATGCGTCTGGGTGGGGGCAGGGAATGATCATTCGACTGTGGGTGGGGCCAGGGAAGTATGCCTCGGTGTGGATGGGGGCAGGGAAGGATCATGCTTCTGTGTGGATAGGGGCAGGGAAGGATCATGCCTCTGTGTGGATGGGGGCAGGGAAGGATCATGCCTCTGTGTGGATGGGCGCAGGGAAGGATCATGCGTCTGTGAGGGTGGGGGCAGGGAAGGATCATGCCTTTGTGTGGATGAGGGCAGGGAAGGATTATGCCTCTGTCCTTAACCACGTGAACGTATTGCTACAGCGGTCTGCGGAGGAAGAGCATGGTCAGCATGCCACCCTTACCCAGCCTGGACTTGAAGATGACAGAAAGTGTAAGTTGCCCTCCACCACCTCTGCCAGCGTCTCCTCCTGTGTCACCAGTATATAATGTGTATACCCGCGTGTGCTTCTCCGCAGTCAGAGCTGACCGACCTAGTCCAGTCCTACAACAATGATGTCATTAACGCCTCCTGCGCCCTGATCTGTAACTGGGCTGAGAAGATCCTGAAAAGATCCTTCAACAATGTGGTGGAGGTTGCCCAGTTCCTAATTCAGCAGCACATCATTAACCCCCGCAGCGCCAACGCTGAGCTTGTCCTGTCCATGGTTCTTTCAGGTAATCACACTGCCTCCCACACCCCCAATTGGTTTGGATTTTGTGCTTTTTCAGACATCTTGCTAATGGCGTCTTTGTCTTTGGAGCAGACAGTTCTCCGAGCAGTGGGCAGAAGATCCAGAAACCGCTCCCAGAGGCTGCAGGAAGTAAGAGGCCAGGGTCTCCTGACAGTGGAGCAGAAGCCGCCACTAAGGTATCTTCCCGTCTGCCTGCAGCTGTGGTTTGGCCGGTTGGCTGCTTGCACTGGATGGTTGGATTTTGCTCTGGCTACCCAATTGGACATCAATTTCTCCAGTTATCGTTGCTCCTTATTTTGTGCCGATTCTTCCATGGTTTTTTTATTTTTCAGAACAAGAAAACTACAATGACCCATCCTGGGAGTCCGTCACAAGTGAAGAAATGGCCTGCAGAACCTCAGAAGCCTGCCAACAGCCCACAGGTTGATGCCTTGGTGGCCCGTCTGCCTGTCCTCTTACCTCGACTTCCAACAGAAGAGAAGTATTTAAGTTCCAGCCCCCCTGTCCGATTTAACTCACCCGTTCTGGCACCTAATATTATCCCTGGACAATTAAAAGTGTCCCCCCTGCCTTTTACCCATGGGATGCCCCTTACAGTGACTGGAATGAATGGGACTGGCCTGGTGTCTCAGCCGGTGGCCCCGCCGGTCATCAGCATGATATTACCCGATATGAGTAATCTGGAATCTCACACTTTCAGCAAAACTAACCAGAATGGTAGCAAAGACTTTGACAGTAAAGTAGCCAGACGAACGGCAGCATCTACTGAAGAAGGACAGTCCAAGAGAAAGCGGGGCCGTCCACGAAAGATGGACGCCTCACAGGGTGTTCCTGTCAAATCACCTTCACAACTAAGTACGGCTTCAAAGGTCATCACAGAGAGCAGCACCTCCGGGCAGAGGAGGAACAGTGACAGGGGGTCCAACAATGCTTCAGTGGTAGCCAGACCACTCGCACAAGACCGAACCTCCATTACTGGACCTGACAACCAGCTGACAGTATCTCACAGAACGGTAGACGTTTTGGACGCTGCAGTTGGGGATGACACAAAGATTTTCCCCGAGACTGTCCCTAACCAGGTCAGTGTCATCCAGGACGGCCGGCAGAGCCTGGCTCAGTGGACGGCCCGTCCTGGCGACAGCCAAAAGCCCCAGCAAGATGAGACTTCCAGCGTAGGACTGGCCAAATGAGGTGCAGCTTGGCATCCCTGTATCACGCTGCACGGAACGTTCACTGGGAATAGAGCCATACAGTCACCCTCCGCAGTCATCACAACTTACATGTATACCGTATACACCACCCAACCAATATTCGCTCATCTATATCATGTGCTAGCCACAGATTGGCTAATACCAGATTTCTTATAAACCGCCTCGGCGTCAGCTCATTTTACTGCTCACCCTGGAGTGGTGAGAGCTACAGTGTAAAGCATGGTAATACAGGGTTATATGCTGTGACAGAGAGAGAAGCATTCAGAATCTGCTTATTTTATTTTACCTTCACACATGCAGAATTGTTTTGCATAAGCAATCCCACATACCGGACTGATCTTCAAAAATGTATGCAGCAGGTCTGCTACGTGTGAGTATGATGGAAAAGCTCAGGAATCTACAGTGAGACCATTGATGGCCACGGTGCAGATTCCTCCGTCACTCGGTTCCTCTGTGAGCCCCTATCATATACACGTCCTGCAGTGAGACCAGTGATGGCCACGGTGCAGATTCTTCTGTCACTTGTTTCCTCTGTGTGAGCTCCTATTATGTACATGTCCTGCAGTGAGACCAGCAATAACCATAGTACAGATTCCTCCATCACTCGATTCCTCTGTGAGCCCTTATGTACACGTCCGGCAGTGAGAACAGTGATGGCCGCGGTGCTGATTCCTACGTCACTCGGTTCCTCTCTGTGAGCCCCTATCATGTACACGTCCTACAGTGAGACGAGTAATAACCGTAGTGTGGATTCCTCCATCACTCAGTTCTATGTGAGCCCCTATCATGTACTTGTACTGCAGTGAGACCAGTAATGGCTGCGGTGCATATTTTTCCATCACTCGGTTTCTCTGTGAGCCCCTATTATGTACACGTCCTGCAGTGAGACCATCAATGGCTGAGGTGCAGATTCCACCGTTACTCGGTTCCTATATGTGAGCCCTTGTTATATACACATCCTGCAGTGAGACCAGCGAGAACCATGATGCAGATTCCTTCGTCACTCTGTTCCTCTTATGTGAACCCCTGATACGTAAACGTCCTGCAGTCCAACCAGTGATTGCCGCAGTACAGATTCCTCCATCACTTGGTTCCTCTGTGAGCCTGTATCATGTACAGGTCCAGCAGCGGTACCAGTGATGGATGCGGAGCAGATTCCTCCATCACTTGGTTCCTCTCTGTGAGCCCCTATAATTTACACGTTCTTCAGCGGACCAACAATAACTGCAGTGCAGATTCCTTCGTCACTCGGATCCTCTGTGAGCACATATGTATGCATCTCACAGTGAGACCAGCGAGAATTGCGGTGCAGATCCCTCAATCAAAAACTTCTATGTGAGCCCCTATCATGTACAATTACTGCAGTGAGACTAGCAATGGCTGCGGTGCAGATTCCTCCGTCACTCGATTCCACTATGTGAACCTATATTATGTACACTTCCTGCAGTACGACCAGTGATCGCAGCAGTACAGATTCCTCGGTTCCGCTATGTGATCCCCTATAATGTACACATCCTGCAGTAGATCAACAATATTATTATTTATTTATATAGCGCCATTGATTCCATGGTGCTGTACATGAGAAGGGGTTACATACAGATATCACTTATGGTAAACAAACTCACAATGTCAGACCGATATAGAGGGGAGCGAGGACCCTGCCCTTGCGGGCTTACTTTCTACAGGATGGTGGGGAAGGAGACAGTAGGTTGGGGGGTTGCAGCAGCTCCAGTGATGGTGAGCCGGTAGCTCCAGTAGTAGTGAGGAGGCAACGGGGATCATTGCAGGCTGTAAGCTTTCCTGAACAGGTGGGTTTTCAGGTTCCGTCAGAAGGATCCGAGTGTTGATAGTCGAACGTGTTGGGGCAAAGAATTCCAGAGGATGGGGGCTAATCGGGAGAAGTCTTGGAAGCGGTAAGGTGAGGAGCGAATAAATATGGAGGAGAGAAGGAGGTCTTGGGAGGATCGGAGATTACGTGAGGGAAGATATCGGGTGATTAGTTCAGAGATATATGGAGGAGACGGGTTATAGATGGCCTTGTAGGTCAGTATTAGTAATTTGAATTGGATACGCTGAGGGAGTGGGAGCCAGTGGAGAGATTTGCAGAGGGGAGAAGCGGAGGAGTAGCGAGGAGAGAGATGAATTAGTCGGGCAGCAGAGTTAAGGATGGACTGGAGAGGTGCGAGGGTGTTAGCAGTGAGGCCACAGAAAAGGATGTTGCAGTAGTCGGGAGATGATGAGGGCGTGCATAAGCATTTTATTAGAGTGAGGGTTGAGGAAGGGATGGATTCTGGAAATATTTTCGAGCTGGAGGCGGCAGGATGTGGAGAGAGCTTGGATGTGCGGTTTGAAGGACACTGCAGAGTCAAGGGCTACTCCAAGGCAGCGGACCTCCAGTACGTGGGAAAGAGTGATGTTGTCAATTGTTATAGATAGATCAGGTAAGGAAGATCTGTGAGATGGGGAAAGATGATCAGTTCAGATTTGTCCACATTCAGTTTGAGGAAGCGGGAGAAGAGGATATGGCTGATAGACACTCCAGGATTTTGGAGAGCAGAGAGGTAACATCTGGGCCAGAGAGGTAGATCCGAGTATCATCGGCATAAAGGTGGTACTGGAATCCGTGGGACTTTATGAGTTGCCCCAGGCCAAGTGTATAGATTGAGAACTCCAACAGAGAGAGGGTGGGATGAGGAGGTAGAGTGGGAGACGCTGAATGTGCGGTTGGAGAGGTATCATTTGATCCAGGATAGGGCGAGGTCTTTGATGCCAAAGGAAGAGAGGATCTGTAGTAGGAGGCAGTGGTCAACTGTGTCGAAGGCAGAGGACAGGTCTAAAAGGAGGAGTATAGAGTATTGTCTGTTCGCTTTGGCTGTAAGTAGATCGTTAGTAATTTTGGTCAGGGCTGTCTCAGTGGAGTGATGGGGCGGAAACCAGATTCCTCCGTCACTCGGTTCATCTCTGAGCCCCTATCATGTACACATCGTGCAGTGAGACCAGTGATGACTGCGGTGCCAATTCTTCCGTCACTCGCATCCTCTATGTGAACCCATATAAGTGCATCCTACAGTGAGACCAGCGATAACCGTGGTGCAGATTCCTCCGTTACTCAGTTCCTCTGTGAGAGCCGATATGTACACGTCCTGCAGTATGGCTAGTTTCACATTTGCATTGGGCAGAGCTGCGGAGGGCTGCGTACTTCCGTTAAGCCCCGCCCACTGCTGCACCTCTTCCATTCAGCTCTGCTTATGTCTGCATGCGTCCTGCGTACCTATCTTTAACATTAGGTACGAAGGCCATGCGGATGCATCCGCATGCATCGTTTTGACGCTGTGATGACCACAGCAAAATGCAACGTTGCGTTCGGCGCAACGTCAAAAGACATCCGCATGGCTTGCATACCCAATGTTAAAGATAGGTATGCAGGACGCATGCAGACAAGCGGAGCTGAACGGAAGAGGTGCAGCAGTGGGCGGGGCTTAACGGAGGAAGTACGCAACTCTGCCCAACGCAAATGTGAAATCAGCCTAAGACCAGCGAGAGCTGCGGTGCAGATCCCTCCATCAAAAAGTTCTGTGTGGGCCCCTATGACGTACACTTCCTGCAGTGAGACTAGCAATGGCTGCGGTGCAGATTCCTCCGTCACTCGGTGCCTCTATGTGAGCCTATATTATGTACACGTCCTGCAGTACGACCAGCAATATCCAGCAGTACAGATTCCTCCGTCACTCGGTTCCTCTATGTGAGCTCCTCTAATGTACACATCCTGCAGTAGACCAGCAATAACCACAGTACAGATTCCGCCGTCACTCGGTTCCTCTCTGAGCCCCTATCATGTACACGTCCTACAGTGAGACCAGCAATAACTGCGGTGCAGTTACCTCCATTTCTCAGTTCTATGTGAGCCACTATCATGTACACGTCCTACAGTACGACCAGTGATGGGCGCAGTACAGATTCCTCCATCACTCGGTTCCTCTGTCAGCCCCTATCATGTACATGCCCTACTGTGAGACCAGTGATGGCAGCGGTGCAGATTACTCTGCCACTCGGTTCCTCTATGTGAACCACTGTTATGTACACGTTGTTACGCTTCCCACAGTTTCGGGGCGTCGGGACATGGCATAGCTTGCCTAGCTAGCCAATGCTCCCACGACGACATGGGGCATGCGTCTCAGATGGTAAGGGAATATGGACCCACAGGACCACAGAGGGGGACCCGAGCCAGCACGGACTAAGGGAGGGCAATGACCGGGATCTGTGGCAACTGAGCATGTGGGCAAGATTGTGCTGTTTCGTTTGTCTGGGTTATGTATTGTATTATTTCCATGCTGTGTATAATCTATTCTTTCATGCTCTCTGCTGTCACCTGGTGGCCCTTTCTGTATGGCAGCCTGTAACTAATTAATTCTGGTACATGCCTTTCACTTCCTGTGTGAGGTCACTGCTTCTTCTTCCTGTTAGCAGCCATTTTTCATTCTTAATTCTTATGGGAGAGACACGCTTTGCACCGAGCTGTGAAAGGCAT
>VIAB01032291.1:0-13481 GCA_009801035.1 Oophaga pumilio | reverse complement strand
CAATCCCTGGTGTGCATCATCTCTCCGGACGCTGAACAGCACTTAATCCTGTCTGCTCTGCATGAGGAAGCAGAAGGTAGGAAAACTCTCCCAGCCCCAATCAACTTCACCTCCATTCGCCTCATGTGGGGACAGAACAAAGATGGCGACCTGCAGGACTAAACACTGCACAACTTCAGGTATGAAGAAACAAAGTTTACTTGAAGACAAACAGTGCATAAACATAACATAATGCCAGGCTCCCGATTCCGCACATCAGGGAAGGGTACATGTCTCAGGAAACAGACAAAGGCAGGAGGACATCACGGGTTGATGCATTCTAGGGTTATCTGGCACGGGCATACTAGGGCGGCCTCTCTCAGGCGTAGCACAGGCTCAGCAGGAGAACATCAGACACCGACCTCGGACAGACCAGACGATGGCGGGGTCATCACGGGTTGATGCAGTCCAGGGTCATCTGGCACGGGCCTTTCTAGGACGGCCTCTCTCAGGCGTAGCACAGGCTCAGCAGGAGAACATCAGACACCGACCCAGGACAAACGTCAGACGATGGCAGGGTCATCACAGGTTGATGCAGTCCAGGGTTATCTGGCACAGGCATACTAGGACGACCTCTCTCTCAGGCCTAAGGCATAGCATAGGCTCAGCAGAACATCAGACCCCGACCCAGGACAGACGTCATCACAGGGTAGACCACGGGGGGAACCGGCAGGACATCAGGAGCAAGGACTCAGGAACACGGACTGGACATCAGGACTCGGATCTCAGGTAGAACATCAGAACACTGGCATCGGACTCCAGGCATCTGGCAACGATCGACAGATTCTGGACATATACTGCGGACATCAGGCTTCGGACATGAGGCCGCAGTCATCAGGCTCAGGACATCTGGCAATGATCGGTAGGCTTCGGACATCAGGCAGGGAAGGATAGGATTCGGACATCTGGAAGTGGTCATTGGACATCAGACCGCGGTCATCGGGCTCCGGACATCTGGCAGCGACCTAAAAAGGAACCCAAGCGGTCTGGTGCAAGCCCCGCCGAGTTGAACTGGAGCCAGCCGGGGATTGCACCGAATAACAAGCTGAGCACAGAGTAGCAAAAACTCAGCAGACACACCAGACTCCTACTTCCAAGATGAACCCAGGTTATATCACAGAAGTCAGTAAGCAAAGAGTCACAGTCACTGGGCACAGGGTTCAAGACACAGAAGGACTTCAGGAACATAACACAGCAGACACAGTTCAGACAGAGTCAGGTACAGGAACAGATCAAGGATTCAGGAAACAAGACACAACAGGAACAGGCCTGGATATGCAGCCTCCAGGAAAGGCAATCTGGGTATTCTGCCCCCAGTGCAGGCGGAAAAGAGGACACAAACGGATCTGGGTATTCTGCCCCCAGAGCAAGCAGAAAACACAGGACAAAGGGCATCAGCTCCTCCCATCAGCTGATCGCAATCAGAGCAGGAGCTGAACACACAAACACACATGGCTAGGTTCAGGAACTCAATGCGAAGCTCTGGCAATGCCCCACAGGTCAAGGGAACTTTATATAGGAGCTTCCTCACAGCGATCGGCTGGAGCAGCAATTCTAGCACACACCCATTCCTCATAAAAGCAGGGGAGGTGTGGCCCGTGCACCATATGCACAGCCAGACACAAATCAGCATAGCAAAGAACATCTGGCAACAGCTGCAGTCTGAGCACACGTAGTAAGTCATGCCCAACTGCAGAGGACCTTACAACCTGCAGGTAGCTTCTACAGCGGTAGCCAGGGACCACACATGTGGGTGGTCATGCAGCGGAGACACTCACGCATGTACAGCTACGCAGCGGAGCTGGGAACTGAGCAGCAGCCATCCAGGTAACAGACAACAGGATCCCAGCTGGTTAGGGGGAAAGGAGCAAAGGGTTAAAGCAGAGACATGCAAGTAACGCCGGGGAAACAAGGTACAGACATACCGACGTTACACACGTACTGCAGTATGACAAGTGATGGCCGCAGTACAGATTCCTCCGTCACTCGGTTCCTCTATGTGAGCCCATATCATGTACACGTCCTACAGTGAGACCAGCAATAACTGCAGTGCAGATTCCTCCGTCACTCAGGTCCTCTATATGAGCCCATATCGTGTGCATGTCCTGCCGTGATACCAATGAGAACCGTGATGCAGGTCCCTCCGTCACTCAGTTCCTCTGTGAGCCCTTATCATGTACACATCCTGCTGTAAGACCAGTGATGGCCGCGGTGCAGATTCCTCAGTCACTCGGTTCCTATATGTGAGCCCCTGTCATGTACACGTCCTGCAGTGAGACCAGCGAGAACCATGGTGCAGATTACTCCGTCACTCGGTTCCTCTATGTGAACCCCTATTATGTAAACGTCCTGCAGTCCGACCAGTGATGGCCGCAGTACAGATCCTCCATCACTCGGTTCCTCTCTGTGAGCCCCTATAATTTACACGTCCTTCAGTGGACCAACAATAACTGCAGTGCAGATTCCTCCGTCACTCGGTTCCTCTATGTGAGCCCATATCATGTACATGTTCTGCAGTGAGACCAGCGATAACCAGGGTGCAGATTCCTCCGACACTCAGTTCTATGTGAGCCCCTATCATGTACACGGCCTGCAGTGAGACCAGTGATGACTGCGGAGCAGATTCCTCCATCACTTGGTTCCTCTCTATGAGCCCCTATAATTTACACGTCCTTCAGTGGACCAACAATAACTGCAGTGCAAATTCCTCTGTCACTCGGATCCTCTATGTGAGCCCATATGTACGCATCCTACAGTGAGACCAGCGATAACCGCGGTGCAGATTCCTCCGTTACTCAGTTCCTCTGTGAGAGCCGATATCATGTACATGTCCTGCAGTAAGACAAGCGAGAACTTCTGTGCAGAACCCTCCATCAAAAAGTTCTTCTATGTGAGCCCCTATCACATACACTTCCTGTAGTGAGACTAGCAATGGCGGCGGTGCAGATTCCTCTGTCACTCAATTCCTCTATGTTGGCCACTATAATGTACACATCCTGCAGTAGAACAGCAATAACCGCAGTACAGATTCCTCCATCACTCGGTTCCTCTGTGAGCCTGTATCATGTACACGTCTTGCAGTGAGACCAGTGATGACTGAGGAGCAGATTCCTCCATCACTCGGTTCCTCTCTGTGAGCCCCTATAATTTACACGACCTTCAGTGGACCAACAATAACTGCAGTGCAGATTCCTCCGTCACTCGGTTCCTCTATGTGAGCCCATATGTACGCATCCTGTAGTGAGACCAGTGATGGCGCGGTGCAGATTCCTCCATCACTCGGTTCCTCTATGTGAGCTCCTATCATGTGCACTTCCTGCAGTGAGACCAGCAATAACTGCAGTGCAGGTTCCTCTGTCATTCAGTTCCTCTATGTAAGCTCCTGTAATGTACACGTCCTGCAGTGAGACCAGTGATGTGCAAGGTGCAGATTCCTCCATCACTCGGTTCCTCTGTGTGAGCCCCTATAATGTAAACGTCCTGCAGTGAGACCAGCAATAACCGTGGTGCAGATTCCTCCATCACTCAGTTCCTCTGTGAGCCCTTTTCATATACATGTCCGGCAGTGTGACCATTGATTACCGCGGTGCAGATTCCTTCATCACTCGGTTCCTCTCTGTGATCCCCTATCATGTACACGTCCTGCAGTACGACCACTGATGTCCACAGTACAGTTTCCTCCGTCACTTAGTTCCTCTGTGAGCCCGTATCATGTACAGGACTGGCAGCGTGACCAGTGATGGCTGCGGTGCATATTCCTCCATCACTTGGTTCCTCTCTATGAGCCCCTATAATGTACACATCCTGCAGTGAGACCAGCAATAGCTGCAGTGCGGATTCCACCATCACTCGGTTCTTGTCTGTGAGCCCCTATAATTTACACGTCCTGCAGTGGACCAACAATAACTGCAGTGTAGATTTCTCTGTCACTCGGTTCCTATGTGAGTCCATATCATGTACACGTCCTTCAGTGAGACCAGTGATGGCCACAGTGCAGATTCCTCCGTCACTCGGTTTCTCTGTGAGCTCCTATCATGTACACATCCTGCAGTAGACCAGCAATAACCGAAGTACAGATTCCTCCATCACTCGGTTCCTCGGTGAACTCCTATCATGTACACATCCTGCAGTGAGACCAGTGATGACTGTGGTGCAGATTCTTCCGTCACTCGGATCCTCTATGTGAGCCCATATGTATGCATCCTATAGTGAGACCAGCAATAAACACAGTACAGATTCCTCTGTCACTCGATTCCTCTCTGAGCCCCTATCATGTACACGTCCTACAGTGAGACCAGCAATAACTGCGATGCAGATTCCTCCGTTTCTCAGTTCTTCTATGTGAGCCCCTATCATGTACACATCCTACAGTATAACCAGTGACGGCCGCAGTACAGATTCCTCCATCACTCGGTTCCTCTGTCAGCCCATATCATGTACATGCCCTACAGTGAGACCAGTGATGGCAGCGGTGCAGATTCCTCTGTCATTCGGTTCCTCTATGTAAGCCCCAATAATGTACACGTCCTGCAGTGGACCAGCAATAACTGCAGTGAAGATTCCTCCGTCACTCGGGTCCTCTATATGAGCCCATATCGTGTGCATGTCTTGCAGTGAGACCAGTGATGGCCGCGGTGCAGATTCCTCCGTCACTTGGTTCCTCTATGTGAGCTGAGATCCTATCATGTACTCGTCCTGCAGTGAGACCAGTGATGTCCGAGGTGCAGATTACTCCGTCACTCGGTTCCACTATGTGAGCCCCTATCATATACACATCGACTTGCAGTGAGACCAGCGAAAACCGTGATGCAGATTCCTCCATCACTCTGTTCCTCTGTGAGCTCCTATTACGTACATGTCCTGTAGTAAACCAGCAATAACTGCAGTGCAGGTTCCTCCGTCACTCGGTTCCTCTATGCTAGCTCATATCATGTACACGTCCTGCAGTGAGACCAGTGATGGCCGCGGTGTAGATTCCTCTCTCACTCGGTTCCTCTGTGTGAGCTCCTATTATGTACACGTCCTTCAGTGAGACCAGTGAGACTGCAGATTCCTCCATCAGTCAGTTCCTCTGTGAACCCTTATCATGTACACGTCCTGCAATGAGATTTGCAATGGCTGAGGTGCAGATTCCTCTGTCACTCGGTTCCTATATGTGAGCCCGTCATGTACACGTCCTGCAGTGAGACCAGCCAGATCCATGGTGCACATTACTCTGTCACTCGGTTCCTCTATGTGAGCCCCTATTATTTAAACATCCTGCAGTACGACCAATGATGGCCGCATTACAGATTCCTCCATCACTAGGTTCCTCTATGTGAGCCCCTATCATGTACACTTCCTGCAGTGGACCAGCAATAACTGCAGTGCAGATTCCTCTGTCACTCACTTCCACTGTGTGAGCCTCTATCATGTACACGTCTGGTAGCGAGACCAGTGATAGCTGCGGTGCAGATTTCTCCACTCAGTTCCTCTCTGTGAGCTCCTATAATGTACATGTCCTGTAGTAGACCAGCAATAACTGAAGTGCAGGTTCCTCTGTCACTCGGTTCCTCTATGCTAGCCCATATCATGTACACGTCCTGCAGTGAGACCAGCGATGAACGGGGTGCAGATTCCTCCATCACTTAGTTCTCTGTGTGAGCCCCTATCATGTACACATCCTGCAGTGAGACCAGTGATGGTCGCAGTACAGATTCCGCTGTCACTCGGTTCCTCTAGGTGAGCCCCTATCATGTACACGTCCTACAGTGAGACCAGCAATAACCGAGGTGCAGATGCCTCCATCTCTCCCTTCTATTTGAGCCCCTATCATGTACACATCCTGCAGTGAGACCAGCGAGTGCTGTGGTGCAGATCCCTCCATCTAAAAGTTCTTCCATGTAAGCCCCAATCATGTACACGTCCTGTAGTGATACCAGTGGAGGCCACGGTGCACATTTTTCCACCACTCGGTTCTTCTATGTGAGCCCATATCATGTACACGTCCTGCAGTGAGATCAGCGAAAACCACGGTGCAAATTCCTCCATCACTCAGCTCCTCTGTGTGAGCCCCTATCATGTACATGTCCTGCAGTACGACCAGTGATGGCCGCAGTACAGATTCCTCTGTCACTCGGTTCCTCTATGTGAGCCCCTATAATGTACACGTCCTGCAGTACGACCAGTGATGGCCGCAGTACAGATTCCCCCGTCACTCGGTTCCTCTAGGTGAGCCCATATCATGTACTTGTACCACAGTGAGACCAGCAATAACCGAGGTGCATATTCCTCTATCACTCAGTTCTTCTATGTAAGCCCCTATCATGTACACGTCCTGAAGAGAGACCAGTGATGACTGTGGTGCAGATTTCTCCGTCACTTGGATTCTCTATGTTAGCCCATATCACGTACGCATCCTACAGTGAGACCAGCGATAACCGCGGTGCAGATTCCTCCGTTACTCAGTTCCTCTGTGAGAGCCGAAATCATGTACACGTTCTGTTGTAAGACCAGCGAGAACTGCAGTGCAGATCCTTCCATCAAAAAATTCTTCTATGTGAGCCCTTATCACGTACACTTCCTGCAGTGAGACTAGCAATGGCTGCAGTGTAAATTCCTGCGTCACTTGGTTCCTCTATGTGAGCATATATTATGTACACTTCCTGCAGTATGACCAGTGATGGCCGCAGTACAGATTCCTCTGTCACGCTGTTCCTCTATGTGAGCCCCTATAATGTACACGTCCTGCAGTGGACCAGCAATAACCGCAGTACAGATTCCTTCATCACTCGGTTCCTCTCTGAGCCCCTATCATGTACACGTCCTACAGTACGACCAGTGACGGCCGCAGTACAGATTCCTTCTTCACTCGGTTCCTCTGTCAGCCCCTATCATGTACACGTCCTACAGTGAGATCAGTGATGGCAGCGGTGCAGATTACTCTGTCACTTGGTTCCTCTATGTGAGCCCCTATTATGTACAAGTCCTGCAGTATGACCAGTGATGGCTGCAGTATAGATTCCTCCATCACTCGATTCCACTATGTGAGTCCATATTTACATGTTGTGCAGTGAGACCAGTAATAACTGCGGTGCAGATTCCTCCATCACTCGGTTCCTCTATGTGAGCGCCTATCATGTACACATCCTGAAGTTAGATCAGTGATGGCCGCAGTACAGATTACTTCATCACTATTTCCACTATGTGAGCCCATGTCATTTACACGTCGTGCAGTGAGACCAGCAATAACCACGGTGCAGATTCCTCTGTCAATCAGTTGCTCTGTGTGAGCCCCTATTCTGTACATGTCCTGTAGTGAGACCAGTGATGGCTGTAGTGAACATTAGTCCGTCACTCTGTTCCTCTATGTGAGCCCCTATAATGTACACGATCTGCAGTGAGAGCAGTGATGGCCACGGTGCAGATTCCTCCGTCATTCAGTTCATCTATGTAAACCCCTATAATGTACACATCCTGCAGTGGACCAGCAATAACTGCAGTGCAGATTCCTCCACTCAATTCCTCTGTGTGAGCCTATTCTGACTCTTCAAGGCAGTATGGTTATACATGTGCATCCAAAGATGGCTACAGCAAACTGATAATGAAGAAGAAGGGAGAAGTAAGGGCTAACATCATCAACTACAGAAGGGAAAAACTTCAAAGATTAGGGCTTCTCTCTAACAACAACAGAATGCAATGCATAACATAGAAATAGAAAACAAGTTGTTCCCATTCATGGGACCCAACACTCCCCGCCTGAAATCTTCAGATTTCACAATGTCTCTGTATGACGTGACGATTCATTGCTGTCCAACGCCGACATGGAACCTGAAAAAAGGAGAGAGAAGAAAACACTATGCAACAATAATGCAACAATTCAAGTACATACTTGAGTGATGACGCATAGTCCTTGAAAAAATAAATAAAAAGTTCAGTAGAAAAAAAACATCTTCGGGCTGGGGAAGCCGCAACAAGCCAACTCTTCCACCAACCCAACAATCCAATGGTGTTGTTAAATCCACAGGGAAGTGTTCAAGTCTGGTTGCACGCAGAGCGTTTTATGTCCTAACACGGCTGGCATATGAGAAAGTATGTTCCCCGCCATGACGGAGTCCAGCAACAATGTTCAGTTCATGTGACGTCCTCCTTCGGTAAAAATAGCACAAGTTCAGTGACTGGGCGAAAGAAGATTCGAGTTCAACCACCTTTTGTCACCTTGACTTCTACCTTCTGAGTCTTTACATTATCGCTGGGCACAACCTTGTGATAAGACTCATCGACCAGTGGTTACGATGAGCCTCTTTGTCTTTTACAAGGACGAGAGCTCCTTCTTGTAGGTTAGGAGTTGGCTCCTGCCATTTGTGACAGTTTTGAAGCAGATGCAGATATTCAGTCTTCCACCGGTGTAGAATACATTAGACAGATGTTGTACCTAATTCCATTGATGTCTGAAAATGTCCTTTTGATCAAAGTCTCCAGGAGGGACTGGAACAGCTCCAATCTTCTGCGTAAGGAGTGTAGCTGGAGTGAGAATCATTGGAGCATCAGGGTTGGATGATACCGGAACCAAAGGTCTGGCATTTATTATAGCAGACACCTCTGTGATGAAAGTGAGCAGCACTTCATGGGTGAGAGGAAGCTTATGGTCCAGCAACACGGAATCGATTGAAATGTCCATTTCATCTCTCAAAACTTCAGCCGCCAATACTTCAGCACAAAGTTCAAGCCTTGGTACTGAGTGTGCAGGTTTAAGGATTAGTTTGGACTTACCTACAATGAAACCACAGTGCAATTGATTGTGCGCTCCAAAGGTCTTCAGATAAGCTACTGTGGCTATGGCTTCTGTAGACACATCAGAGAAAATGTGGACTTCTCTTCTGGCAGCAACTGATAAAGATTTTACAGAGTAACAACCTTGGATTTGGAGTTGTTCTAGGACCTTCAGTGACTTCTTCCAGGTCTCCCATTTTTGTTGTTTTTGGAATGGCAGTGGAGCATCCCAATCGGTATCTTCGGCAATGAGCTGTCTTAGCAGAAATTTGCCTTGAATAGTGTGACGAACCCAAGAGGATCGTAGATACTGTTTATGACAGATAGGACTCCTCATTTGGTGAATGGATTGTTGCAGGGTGACACTTGAAAAGTAAATGCGTCCTGTTTAAGGGTATGTGCACACGTTGCGGAATTGCCTGAGGAATTTCCTGAGCGGATTCTTCCTCTCTTAGCAGAATCCGCAGGTAGAAATCTGCGCGTTTTTTATGCAGTTTTTGTGCAGATTTAATGCGGATTTTAAGCGGATTGTCATGTGTTTTTTGGCCTGCGGTTTTCTATAATGAAATGGGTGTAGAAACGCTGCAGAATCCGCACAAAGAATTGATATGCTGCGGAAAATAAACCACTGCAGATTCCGTGCGGAATTTTCTGCAGCATGTGCACAGCAATTTTTTTTTCCCATTGCTTAACATTGTATGGTCAAACACTTGCGGATCTGCAGTGATTCCGCATGGAAAATCCGCTGCGGATCCACAACAAGTCCGCAACGGGTGCATACAGCCTTATATCCCATAGCAGACAGAGGCTGCGTTGCATGGGAGGAATATCACAACCTAAATCGAAGTGTCTTAAGCTCGTGGCATAGTCTTCAGATGGAAACGCTTCCATTACCTCTTGACTGTTAGAGATAATTTTGTGGAGCCTGAGATTTGCTGAAGAGAGCATTTCCTGAATCCTGGAGAGTATATCGATAGCCTCTTCACTCGAGGATAAAGACATGAGTCCGTCATCCACGTAGAAGTTCTTCTCTAGAAACTGACAAGCATCGCATCCATATTCTCTCTCACCTTCCTGGGCTGCCTGTCTCAGTCCATAGATCGCTACAGCAGGTGATGGGCTGTTGCCGAAGACGTGTACCTTCATCCGGTAGTCCACGACTGCGTTGTGGATGTCGTTGCCCTTGTGCCATAGAAACCTGAGATATTTTCTACTGTCTTCCCTCACGATGAAGCAATGAAACATCTGCTGGATGTCGGCAATTATCGCCACGGGTTCCTGCCTGAAGCGAATCAATACTTCTATGAGGCTGTTGTTCATGTTGGGTCCAGTAAGAAGTAAGTTGTGAGGGAGATGCCTTCGTGTTGAGCACTGGAGTCAAATACCACCCTGATCTGGTTAGGTTTCCGAGGGTGGTAGACCCCGAAGGATGGAAGGTACCAGCATTCTTCTCCTTCCTTCAGTGGTGGTGTGGGTTCTGCATGATCTCTGTCAAAGATGTTTTGCATGAAATCGATGAAATGTCTTTCCATCTCTGGCCTTCTTTTTAAAGTGCGCTTTAGAGAAGAGAACCTTGCCGTTGCTTGCTGCAGATTGTTTGGCAACCTTGGTCTTGAGAACGAAAGGGTAACGCAGCCACGCAGCTGTTGGAGTCGTCTTGAGCAAATTCTTTGTCCATAACCCTCATAAATTCTTTATCTTCTCTTGTGGGCGCTAAACTTGTTGTCTTCACTTGTGAAATTGAACACAGATGACCCGAGGTCGTCGTCCCATGGAAGGTCCATGTTTACACTGCCAAGTGGTGGCCGTCACCACTTGGGGTCGCTCAGTTTCTCTTTTACCCAGTAATGATGTGGGCATGGCTGGAAATGAGTGCTACGACCATTTGGCAAGGTGTGCGTCTTGTAGGAGAAGATAGCGTTAGGTCTCTTCATTTTGTCTACGCAGACGTTCCCTATGATCACTCAGCCTAGATCGAAGCGCTAAGCAAATGGTGCATCATGTGGGCCGTTGATTTGCTGGCGTGCCTTTTGTAAACAGAGGATGTCTCTCCCAAGTAGAATCAGGATTTCTGTGTTGTGATCGAGAGCTGAAATCTTGCTGGCTATAGTCTTCAGGTGAGGGTGATGAAGAGCGGCTTCCGGCAACGGAATCTGATTGCACTCAACAAGTGTGGGTAGAGATATTTCTATGGTATTTTCAAGAGACGTTACCATGAGACCACTGGCCCTTCTTCTGAAGACTTCTGAGATGCCACTACAGGTGCCTAAGGTGTAGCGGTAAGCTCTTCCGTTTAAATTGAACAGATCAAAGAGGTCTGACCTTGCTAGTGGTCTGTTACTCTGATCATCCAGGATGCTATACACCTTCATGACCTTCTCTGGGTGACCCTTGGGATATACCTTTACCAGGCAAATCTTCGCACAAGACTTATCCCAAAGACCTTCTCTGCAGACTTACGTGCATGAAGAAGATTCTGCGAAATGACTTGCTGCTTGGCCTATACTCTCCCCGTCATGGCTTGTGGTGGGAGAAGGCATAGGTGTTGGGTTAAGCTGGGATGAATGGAGCGCTTGTACGTGGTCCTCGCTGTCACACTCCATACACTTGATTGTAACCTTACAGTCCTTAGCAAGGTGTTCGGTAGAAGCACAACATCTGAAGCACACTCAACTTTAGAAGCTCCTTGCGTTCTTGGAGTCCTTGGCTTCTTGTGGATGGGACACTGAAGGTTTGGAGTCTCGACTCTTACACCCTTGTCGTCCTTGACAGGAATCGATGCTGGTGTGGGAAGAACGTCAGTCTTTTTTACCGATACTGGGCCTCTATGTTTTCTGTCAATTTGACAAGGGCTCTCATATAGTGATGAGCGAACGTGCTCGGTAATGCTCGTTACTCGCCCGAGCATCACTGTACTCGTGGTACTTGGTGAGCACCGAGCATTTCCGGGATTGCTTGGCGAGAGCTCTGGTGCATGCCCTGCATTTTTGGCACTCTTCAGAGCGCCAATCAACATGCAGGGATTGTCTGCCACGCACTGTAATGCCGCAGCCATCTTTGTTGTGGTATTACAGTGATTTGCTGGCCGCACAGCGACATCAGATGTATAAGAGACCTGCGCCGCTATGCTCGTCACAGTCTTCTCCGGAATTAGCGAGTGTAGGGAGAGCTGCTGCCGAGATAGGGTCAGATTTGGGGGTTTATAAGGTAGTGTGGGTATACCATCAAAGAATACACAAATCCAGATAAATCAACAGTCCTTCTAAGGACTAATTACGGGGTATATAGATTGCAGTGCTAGGTAGGCAGGGAGTGTATGTGCGTATATAGATATCAGTGCAAAGCATGCAGGCACTGTATGTGGGTATATAGATCTCAGTAGCAAACAGGCATTGTATGTGATATACTTCATTGCATACATCAAGAGTGTCCATTCCATTACTGTCTGCTGCTGGTGCTGTGTCTATAAGATATATTGACCGTATCTACACAGCTTAGGTCTTAGTGGGCAGCAAATTTTTTATGCATCTTAATCCTGATTATTTTTTTCCCAAGCAATCCAGAACCCCTTTTTTTCTCCATTTGCTTGTTGACACTGCAGACTACAACCAGATCCTTTTCATAGCACAGCATGAAAATCCAGAAATTTTAAATGTGTTTGCCCGTCCCAGGCATGACATCTGAGTGCGCAGAAAAATCTGTCATTTTTTGTGGTACTGTACAATTTTTTTGAAGTGTCTTATACAATTTTTTGACACCATTTTGCTGACCAAAAAATATTTAGCTGCCCAAAAAATATTTAGCTACAGGGCAGATATTTTACACTGGGTTTTGTCCGCCACTCGGATAGCATATTGCGCTCAAAATTTTGCCATTTCAGTCTTCCATAGAATTTTTTTTGTTGTGTCATAGCCTACTTATTGACACAATTTTGCTGGCCAAAAAAAAAAAAATACAGGGCATATATTTGAAAGTGGGCTAACTCCGTCAGACGCCTGATCTATCTGCGAGCTACAGGCCTACATTCACCTTTTCTTGCAGTGTCTTACACTAGTTCTATAGACTATTTTGATGTAAAAAATAAAAAAATACAGGCCACATATTGAACAGTGTGGTATCTTTGTCAGACGCCTCATCTATCTGCGGGCTACAAATTGTTGCATTTCAGGCCTCCATTCCACAGTTTTTGCTGTGTCTTACCCAAGTTATTGACACCAGTTTGCTAAAAAAAAAAGTATAGTCCAGATATTTTAAAGTGCGCTTTTCCCGCACACGAATCACATCTAAGTTTGCTCCCAATTCAGCCTTTTGTAATGAACGTGGAAAATATTGTACTCCATTTAAAATGGGAAAGGCGCGTGGCAAGGGACGGGGAAGTGGACGTGATGGTGATGGTGCATACAGAGGAAGAGGACGTGGGCAAGCTGAAATTGTGCCACAACAAAAACCCACATCTTCTCGCAAGAGCTTCCTGTCCGAATTCATAGGGGATGGCAGAACAGCACTCTTGAAACCAGAGCAGTGTCAAAAGGTGTTGGATCTGTGGCTGACACAGCTGAACCTACAGCCAGGCATGGTCGTGTGTGACAATGACCGGAACCTGGTGGCGGCTCTGAGTTGAGGCAAGCTCACACGCGTACCATGCCAGGCCCATGTTCTTAACCTCGTTGTTCAACGGTTTCTCAAAAGCT
>VIAB01032283.1:8993-21199 GCA_009801035.1 Oophaga pumilio | reverse complement strand
ATACTTCAGGCACGTGCAAATTCGTTACAGAGCATAGAGAACGGGCTAGTAATTTTATATCTTTACTCCAAAAAGTGTTTATAAAGTTGTTAATGTGTGATTGGTGACAAGTAGAGTTTTCCAAGAGAGATTAGTAAGACTGTGGACAGTTCAAGGGGTGGAAAGGGACTGTGGTGGAGCCTGGGCGGAGTCTCAAGGGGGCCCCAAAAATTTTTGCCAGTATTGGGCCCCAAAATTCCTAGTGGCAGCCCTGATCACCAACCAGTGATATCTTCGATGTGCTCGATGTAGACAAGTCTGGAGACGTTGCCAGCAACTTCAGCTCCTGTGTAATCACCAACCAGTGATTTAATGTCTGGAGATTGGTAGTGTGGAGTCAATAGATCCCATGTAGCTGAATGTCTGGAGATTGGTAGTGTGGAGTTAATGGATCTCGTGTAGGTGAATGTCTGGAGATTGGCAGTATGGAGTCAATGGATCCTGTGTAGCTGAATGTCTGGAGATTTGTAGTGTGGAGTCAATGGATCCCGTGTAGCTGAATGTCTGGAGATTGGTAGCGTGGAATCAATGGATCCCATGTAGCTGAATGTCTGGAGATTGGTAGCATGGAGTCAATGGATCCCATGTAGCTGAATGTCTGGAGATTGGTAGCGTGGAGTCAATGGATCCTGTGTAGCTGAATGTCTGGAGATTGGTAGTGTGGAGTCAATGGATACCGTGTACCTGAATGTCTGGAGATGGGTAGCGTGGAGTCGATGGATCCCGTGTACCTGAATGTCTGGAAATTGGTATTGTGGAGTCAATGGATAGCGTGTAGCTGAATGTCTGGAGATTGGTAGCGTGGAGTCAATGTATCCTGTGTATCTGAATGTCTGGAGATTGGTAGTGTGGAGTCAATGGATACAGTGTAGCTGAATGTCTGGAGATTGGTAGTGTGGAGTCAATGGATCCTGTATAGCTGAATGTCTGGAGATTGGTAGCGTGGAGTCAATGGATCTCGTGTAGCTGAATGTCTGGAGATTGGTAGCGTGGAGTCAATGGATCTCATGTAGCTGAATGTCTGGAGATTGGTAGCGTGGAGTCAATGGATCCTGTGTAGCTGAATGTCTGGAGATTGGTAGTGTGGAGTCAATGGATCCCGTGTAGCTGAATGTCTGGAGATTTGCTGCGTGGAGTCAATGGATCTCGTGTAACTGAATGTCTGGAGATTGGTAGCGTGGAGTCAATGGATACCGTGTAGCTGAATGTCTGGAGATTGGTAGTGTGGAGTCAATGGATCCTGTGTAGCTGAATGTCTGGAGATTGGTAGCGTGGAGTCAATGGATCTCGTGTAGCTGAATGTCTGGAGATTGGTAGTGTGGAGTCAATGGATCCTGTGTAGCTGAATGTCTGAAGATTTGTAGTGTGGAGTCAATGGATCTCGTGTAGCTGAATGTCTGGAGATTGGTAGCGTGGAGTCAATGGATACCGTGTAGCTGAATGTCTGGAGATTGGTAGCGTGGAATCAATGGATTCCACAAATCTGAATGTCTGGAGATTGGTAGCGTGGAGTCAATGGATCCCATGTAGCTGAATGTCTGGAGTTTGTTAGTGTGGAGTCAATGGATTCCATGTAGCTGAATGTCTGGAGATTTGTAATGTGAAGTCAATGGATCCCGTGTAGCTGAATGTCTGGAGATTGGTAGTGTGGAGTCAATGGATCCCGTGTAGCTGAATGTCTGGAGATTAGTAGTGTGGAGTCAATGGATCCCGTGTAGCTGAAGGTCTGGAGATTGGTAGTGTGGAGTCAATGGATCCCGTGTAGCTGAATGTCTGAAGATTGGTATCGTGGAGTCAATGGATCCCGTGTAGCTTGATGTCTGGAGATTGCCATTTGGATGTCTGCCGCCCCATTTATTCATCTCCGGTGTTCCCATTAAGAATGAATGGAGCTGTAGTACAGATGATCAAGCTTTATTGACAATTATCCCCAGCAGGTCACAAGAAAGAGAGGATACGGAGAAAAACTTATCACCAGCAAGGAAGATAGGGGAAATCTTATCACCAGCACTGGAGAACAGGAAGAAACTTATCACCAGCAGGGAACTGGGAAGATAGGGAGAATCCTATCATCAGCAGAGGAACAGGGAGAAACGTATCCCATTAGAGAGGACAGGTAGAATCATATCACCAGGAAGAAACGGAAACCGCGAGAATCTTATCACCAGCACAAGATGATCAAAAAACAATATAACAAGCATTGGAGACCAAGAGAAACATGACCAGCAGTGGAGACAAGGAGAAGCTTATCACCAGCAGGGAAGACAGGACAATTGTTGTCACAAGCAGGAAACAGAAGAGACATAAACATTTCATTAGTAAGAGATAGGTTTCTCCCCGATTCCCCTATCATCAGCAGGAGGCAGGGGAGACTGAACAGCTGAAGCCATATATGATACATAATAGCTGATAGCATTATGTCACTGCTCTGGCTGCTACTAGATAGGAGTAAGGTGATGAAACCTTGTCCATTCTGCAAAACCATGGTTATATTAATAAAATGTTGATTTGAGTTTTCTTACTAAAAATGTGTCTGTTATCTGGATTGATTGGCATCTGATGGATCATGATGACGGAAAACTGAAATGAAATGATAGAGACTTGTGCAGTGCGGAGCCATATAGCATAACAGATTTTTGGCACAGGCAATGTACCCTCATAACGAGAACAGAAGGAAACATAAATACCACAATCTACATCATCTGCTTGGTAATAATGATATATTATGAGCCTCTAAATGGTAACATTAGCGCCTCAGAGTGAACGCCTGGCCAAAGTTTTACAAACTTCTACTCACGAATATCCTGTAAATCTTCAGTTACATTTTATTGTAACGGATAATGAAGGCCCTGGATCCTTTACTGGGCCACCATGGAAGTCCTCACGCTCAGCGGCTGCAGTCTCTGGCTGGACAGAGACGTGTGAGCAGCAGGTACACCAAAGTCTCTGCTTTGCTTTCCTGCTTGTATACTGTATATCTGCAGCATGTATTGAAAATAAGGATCTCATATGGAGCCAGGCCACAGGCTGGTACCAAGATGAGAGTGATGGGTCCTTCAGTAGCCATTACAACCCATAGATGCCCCCCCAACACCTGCACATGTATGGCCAATGTTGGAAAAGGTAACGATGGAAGGCTGTCTGGACCATGGTGATAACTGGCTGAGAAACATCCAGCCAAATTATATGATCGTTCTTCTTCTTAGTATAACAAATTTGGCAATATCTGATGCTATCCAGTCAAAATATTATCCACACTCAGATAAGATGTTTATAAGTGGTCCCTTATCTCACCCTTAAATGATGGCACATACCGTCGGCATCCTCTCCCCATCCATTTTTGTTCCATCCATAGAACCCTTAGTCAGAAACAAAATTAGTCTCTGTCAAGTAGAAGAATTGATGACATATCCCAGATGACTTTCCTTATATTATACGTCATCTTCACGAGGACTCAAGGCACGAGGTCACTGGATTTCACATTGGCTTCTATTTTAGACGTTGGTCTTCTCTTGTTCTGCAATATAAAAAAAATGTAAATCCCAAATATTCCTCATGCAGATCTCCACTGATGCTCTACTAATCTCTACAGATCCCCGGGATCCTCCTACAGTTATTGTCTGCTGTCTTTGGAGAACAGGGACGCAGGTTCATTGAACAATCGATGTTTGCTAATACATTGATTACCCATTGTATAAGTCCATGTAGCTTGTTGACATGCAAAACAGTGTAGGACAAACTATGCAGATTGATTAAATACTCAAAAAACTAAAGTTAATCTTATCAAATCGTCCCACTGACTCTGGATGATGGCATGAACCACAGAGGTGAGTATAAAAAGGATCTCTATCCTCCAGCAATAAGGCTCTACAGAACCGCAGACAAAGTACCATAGCTCCATCAAGGGGAGAACAGATTTGAGATTCTACAGGATGCCAGCTTAACGAACAATAGCCTAGCTGGAAGATTACAGATGTGCTCCATTGACCATCAATGAACACATGGAAATGTTTGGGTAAACCAGGTTGGAACGATCCTGTCACCTTGTTTCATGGAGACATTCAGAGAAGCCAGATTGGGACCCTCTGGTCACCTGGCACCATTGAGACATTCGGAGAAGCCAGGTAAGGACTCTTCAGTCACCTGGCCACGTACCTCAATGGACTGTCAGCTTCTTAAGCTTGTCGTTACCTCCTCTCTGTGGATGCCTGCCAAAAGTGGGATGCCGAAAGTGGGATGCCTGTGAGGGAAAGCCGAGAAGTCTCAGCTGCGCTAATCCTGGCGAGTCAGCGGAAGAGTGAGACTCTGTAATTTGCACCATCTTAGGTATTTGCTGGGACTGTTTTGTATGTTATTGCCTTTTTTGTGGTTCAATAAAATGAACCACAAATGCTGTTTTACCCTCACCTTGTGCAGTCTGAGTAGTGTTATGCCCATGGAAAAAGGAGAGTGGGCGTTCAGTAGAATGAGCCCTGGCCTACGCGGTCTCTCCTAATACAGCCGGGCCAGCAGATGAGAACACCGGCTGACCCTCGTGTCTCCACACATGGTAACAAGAGAAAAATCTGTCACAGAATAGATACAATAGAAAAATGTACTAAGGGCCCCAGTGCGTCAAACAATTCCCTCCCAAGCCATAAAGTCGGGGTCTTTCCCGATAGTCACAATCCATGACAGCTAATGGTTCATAGGGATCATGGTCATGTGGATAAAGAAAGTGATGCTCATTACATATATAGGATGCCGAGACCTGACAGCATACATTGGACGCCCATGTGAAGTGCGTGCGTTGTGACGTGTGGTTGCGATATTGCTCAACAACGTGAATTCACCGGGTATCCTGCGAACGGCGACAATGCATGCACTGATCAGTCCATCATAGAGGTGACGGTCCCACAACTGCTTAATGTAGATACAATGTCATATGGGTTTACTGAACAAGCCATGTGGCAAACTAAGGACAGGAACACCGGGCGAAGAGAGAAAAATAATGCTATGGAAATCACTTAAAAGGCAATTCCATAACCACAGAGATGTCACGTGGACAAAATTAGAAAAAAGTATGAAAACCTAAGTAACAGCAATGTATCTGCAGACCGGCGCCATCCTAGGGTCATGTGACTGCTGTAAAGCAAATCTCTAAATGCTGTTAAGCAGCGGCGTACATAGCAGTCATGGTGCCACATAGCAGAGGTTCTATTTGGGCCCACCCGACAAGAAGAAAATAATAATAAGCGGGGTCACAGATGAGCATATATCACTACTTTGCAGCCTTTACAAAGTAATTTTCCTCATAATGAAGCCCCTAGATTCCCCTTTCTTTGTCCCCATAAAGTATGATGCCAATAAAAGTGGCCCCCCCAACACAGTATTATACCCCCCACAGTGAATTCCTCCACAGTACCCTCCATAAGCACGGTCAGATGTCCCTACCATACCCCCTCAACACCCCCAGCATGGTATGGTGACCCCAACACAGTATGATTCCCAACTGTGACCCCCACACAGCCCTCCATACAGTATAATGTGCCTACTTATGGTATAATGTCCCCCACTAGCTCTCCATACAAATATCCCATACACATGAAAAAACCAACAACATATACTCACCTCACTCCTATTCCCCTGACGCTCTGCTCTCTGATACACGGACTCTCCTCAGGACACAGCTGATGTGATGAAAGGATGTCATTGTGTCTGCTGTCTCACATGCAAATTGGTGAAAGACTGAGCCGGAGACGCTGTCCTCCACCTATATATTCACTGCTGTCTGCATCCTGAGGATACGGAGAGCAGTGACAGCAAGCAACACATGGACGGCGGCTGGAGTGGGGGGTGGGTTGCATGGTACGGCCCATGTGTCGGACTGGAACAGTCAGAGCGCTGGATGTGGCCTGCATGCCACACTTTGCCCAGGTCTGCTCTACACAGTATAATGCACTCCCCATAGTCCTCCATATAGTGTAATGCATATCAATAGTCCTCTGTACAGTATAATGCACCCTCTCATAGTCCATACAGCATAATGCACTCCCCATAGTTGTGTAATGCACTCCCCATAGTCCTCACTATAGTATGATATACTCCCCAAAGTCCTCCAAATAGTATAATTTACCCAATAGTCCGCCATACAGTATAATGTACTACCCATAGTGCATACAGTATAATGCACTCCCCATACTCCTCCATATAGTATAATGTACCTCATAGTCCTCCATATAGTATAATGAATGGCCCATAGTCCTCCATACACTATAATGCACATCTCATAGCCATCTATACAGTACAATGCACTCTCATAGTCCTCCGTACAGTATAATGCACTCCCCATAGTCCTTCATACAGTATAATGCACTCCCAATAGTCCTCTATACAGTACAATGCACTCCCAATAGTCCTCTATACAGTACAATGCACTCCCAATAGTCCTCCATACAGTACAATGCACTCCCCATAGTCCTCCATACAGTATAATGCACAGCTCATAGTCCTCTATATAGTACAATGCACTTATAGTCCTCCATACATTATAATGCACTCCCAATAGTCCTCTATATACTATAATGCACTCCCAACAGTCCCCTATATAATATAATACACTCCCCAATAGTCCTCTATATTGTAAAATACACACCACATAGTCCTCTATACAGTATAATGCACTCACCAAAGTCTACATACAGTACAATGCACTCCCCATAGTTCTCCATACAGTA
The DNA here is from genome assembly GCA_009801035.1 of Oophaga pumilio. Classification (NCBI taxonomy): domain Eukaryota; kingdom Metazoa; phylum Chordata; class Amphibia; order Anura; family Dendrobatidae; genus Oophaga; species Oophaga pumilio. The sequence goes on along the minus strand of VIAB01032283.1, from coordinate 14,444 downwards.
TAATGCACAGCTCATAGTCCTCTATATAGTACAATGCACTCATAGTCCTCCATACAGTATAATGCACTCCCAATAGTCCTCTATACACTATAACGCACTCCCAACAGTCCCCTATATAATATAATACATTCCCCAATAGTCCTCTATATTGTAAAATACACACCACATAGTCCTCTATACAGTATAATGCACTCACCAAAGTCCACATACAGTACAGTGCACTCCCCATAGTCCTCCATACAGTATAATGCACAGCTCATAGTCCTCTATATAGTACAATGCACTCATAGTCCTTCATACAGTATAATACACTCCCAATAGTCCTCTATACAATATAATTCACTCCCAATAGTCTCCTATATAGTTTAATACACTCCTCAATAGTTATCTATATTGTAAAATACACACCACATAGTCCTCTATACAGTATAATGCACTCATTAAAGTCCTCATACAGTACAGTGCACTCCCCATAGTCCTTAATACGGTATAATGCACAGCTCATAGTTCTCTGTATAGTACAATGCACTTTCATAGTCCTCCATACAGTATAATGCACTCCCCATAGTCCTCATACAATATAATCCACTCAAAATAGTCCTCTATACACTATAATGCACTCCCAATAGTCCCCTATATAGTATAATACACTCCTCAATAGTCCTCTATATTGTAAAATACCCCATAGTTCTCTATACAGTATATGGAGCACTTGCCAGGGCAGTGGGGATACTTGGTACCGGGCCGCTTCTTAAAGGGGCAGTGTCACGGCAGCAGAGACCCGGTCCATGACCCTGGCCATCAAATAAAAGGGGATATGATGAAAAGGGGTTAATAAAGAGTTTGTAATAAAGTGTTCGTGATGCCAAAATGGATCGCCCGCCAGGGCAGTGTGGTACTCGGTACCGGGCCGCTTCTTAAAGGGGCAGTGTCACAGCGGCAGTGACCCGGTCCGTTGCCCTGGGCATCCAATAAAAGGGGTATATTTACAAGGGATAATAGAGTTTGTAATAAAGTGTTTGTGATGCCACCTGTGGTTTCTGGTCAGAGGTGGCCACCGCTGCAGTGCAGATCCTCTGGGAATGGTGGTGATGCAGCAGAGTTGGTATAGCTCTCCACAGGCAGAGCTTAGTCACGGGGCAGATGTAGGATGTAGTAGATGGTAATGTTGGTAGATGTAGGGGTGTTGGATGGGTGACACAGGAATGATTAGAGGACACAGCTGGGTGCAATTTCCAAAGCTTTACTCACAGTTCTGGTGTGCACAGATGCCCGCTTAGTGCCGTATCCTCCAGATGAGGGGCTCAGCAAACTCCCATGTAGATCAGGATACACCTTTCCAGGACTCCCTTCAACATGTTCCTTCCTCAGTTGTCTCACTGTGTTGACTTTCCACCTTTCCTTCCTGTCCAACACCTCGCAATCAGTATCCCAAGCCAGTAGCCGCGGACCTTGGCGGATAACGTCCTCTCTGCGTTTCCTTGCTCCCTTATGGCTACCTTTTCGGAGAAGATAATTGCGGTTTAGTAGCTGAGGCGCCTAGAGATGCCACTGCCTCCGGCTTGCTAGCCGAGTCTTAAAGTTCTCCATTAGGCTAGGGGCCGGTGTCCTTTCTGCGACCTGGTCCCTCCACTATTGGATCGGGCCCCACGGATGGATCAGTCACTATCTGTGCCCCTAGGACACCTGCTGTCCTTCCAGAAGCTTCTCTCTTTGTTCCTTTTCTTATCTAGCTTTCTGCGTCTGGGGGCGAGCTGCTACCAGCTCCAGGTCCCCTCACAAACTGTCTCTACAGTCTCTTACCTTCGGCAGCTCCTCCTGACAGGGAGCTGCTTCACCACACCTCTGTTACTTTCACTTTCTCCTCACTCTGACTCACTCCCACTGCACTGCTCTTTCCCACTCACTAAGCTTCACTTCCACTTCTTCTTGCTTTCTCCACTCACCGCCCATGCACTCATTCCTAGCCAGCCAGGGATGAGACCATCCTCCCTTAGGGTACGTCCAGGGTGCCCTGCTGCTATAGTCTGTGTTGGGTGCAGGTGTTAGAGTCCCTCCTTATCTGAGAGTGGGGTATCACACCTCTGGATGAGGTGCAATACCTCTGTGGCGACTGAACCCTCAGGGGCGCCACATATAATGCCCTCATCAAAGTCCTCATACAGTATAATGCACTCCCCATAGTCCTCCATACAGTATAATGCACTCCACATAGTCCTCCATACAATATTATGGCCACCACAAGGTACTCGCTGATTAATAATAAATGACAATACTCACCTTTCCTCCTCGTTCCCTCGCTGCTCCAGTCTATGCAGCGAGCATTCTGAATCTGAACCGCCCACACATCTCAGCACAGCGGGCGCCATGTAGTGACATCATCGCTGCATGCATGCGCATGCGCGTGCTCTGCTCCTAACATGACTACGTGGGACCTAGTGAATTTAATTCCCAGAATATAAAAGATAAAAAAGCAAATCAGAGGCCCAGCAACAGGACCAGGGAGGGCCGAGGAGAGGCGAGCGCAAGCTTTCCTGGCAATTCAGTTCATATCACCATTAAGTCAATGCAAATCGAATTTCCCATTTCAATTGAGCAAATCTTCCTGAAATCGAATATGTGGAGATTCACTCAGCTCTAATCCATACTAATCCAGCGTCTACTGTCTTTAACCCTTCCCAGCCCTCCTTTTATTATCTTTTCGGGTCTGGAGAGATGTCAGTGCGCAATAAACGTCTTTTCACAGTAATTTAGACTAATGTCATTCTGCCGGATGATTAGAGCGAATCTGCCCAAAGTGAATTTTACTCATCTGCAATCAGGATCTGGTTTTAATTAGTAAAAAAACAACAGAGATGATAAATTCCCTCCAGAATAGGGAAAGTTGAACACGTGGAATGTTAATTGGAGACGAGGAGGAAAAGTGCAGAAATATTTATAGATCGAGGCGGTAAAATACGAAGAAGTGGAAAAATATCAGATTTGGATGTTTTCACCACAATCGCGATGACATTATGAGATTGTATCGCAAATAAATAAATCACATGAAAAGAAAACCCTCCAGATACGATGAGCCGTGGAGATGTGGAAATCTCTCCTCCACACCGCGTGTAATCAGATGGGGATATCTGGAGCCGCATCTTCAAAGGGTCCTCGTATCGTCAGCCAGCGTCCTCCGGACCCCACTAATAACATCTCAGGAGAAACAGAACGGAAAGACTGCACGCTGGAAGCATGGAGCGCAGGAAGGGAATTCACAAATACAAATCTGAGCATTTTTAATGTAAAAAAGTAAAAATATGAAACATTGTACAGTAAAAGAAGCATTAATGCAAGTGTTCATCTCACCCCAGAGCTGAGTTCTCAGCTACACTGCTCGATACTGCTGATTGCAGGGTGTCGCCCAGGCTGCTGCCACTCTTATCTTATACCCGTCTGCTGGCCATCCAAAAATGTTTCGTGAGGGCCGCCTGATGGCTCTTTGACAATAAAGTGGGCTGCCTGATGGCTCTAAAAAAAAAACGTTGTGACTTTCAGAGTCCCTTCTTCACACATTAAACAAGATGTGTGTGATCATGTCTCACACACCACATGGCCAGATTAGGTAGTAAAATGATAAAATTACATTTAATGTGTGAATGTTTTTTTTTTACCATTGAAAGCAAGGCAAACATGCAAAAGCACAGCAAAAATCCTATGTGTGAACACAGCCCAAGGTGTGGAGGAGCATTTTTTTCTCTTATTTATTTTGCCTTATATACAAATCATTATCCTGGAAAGAATGTTTCGTAACATATTTTCCAGTAAAATCCATTTGATCTTTGGTTTTGTATGTTTTATTGTCAATCCATAAAAGTGGCGTAATACTCCGACAACATTGCTCCCAGCAGCGACCTTGGAGTCAGAGATGCTTTCAGGTGTCTTCCTCATGATGTCTTCCTCATGATTTTCACATGCTATTTCAGAGCTGATTCTATTGAATTGAGCAAATTTTAGACCCCTCCAGATCTCCAGTGGAGGGAACGCTGGAAAAATGCTGGAAAAATGCTCGCGTTTCCCATTGACTTCCATTATACTCTTTACTCGGGTCGAGCACCTGAGCATTACAATTTGCCTGACTCCAGTTATAAACACCCAAGTATTTCAACGCTCGCTGTAGTGTGGTGGGGTTGTCACAGTGTGACAGATAGGCAGGGACCACAGGAAAGTTTAATGTCTAAACAACTCACACAGTGCACAGCACACGGTGTCCTCCGCATCGCAGCCGGGGCGTCACAACAGTCCATACACGAGACCTGTTGACGAGGGCGACTGCACCACCGTATCACGCTGCGTGGTGCCAGGCGTTCGCTGCTCTTGGCTTTGTGTTCCCTCACAAAGGCTGGACGCTACAGAGCCACCTGCTCTGCTACTTGCAAACTCCACACTGACACAACCAGCTTCAGGGTTTTTTACAAAGAACCTGTGGCCATAGGCCACATAGAAAACCCGAGCTGGGGGAGGAAACAGACTGCTCTGCTACCTTCCTGCAGTCCGATTCAAAAATAAAAGCCCATGGCAGGTATTTCTAATCTGCCTTGGACAGATAGCTTGCCCAAGACCAACACTCCAGCGGCCTCAATATGCTTCTTTGCGCATCCTGGGAGACACATAGCATATGACCCCGATCACTGCCTCACATAACCCCCCTCTGTTCAAACTTGTGGGGTTGAACATTTGTCACCATACAGGGGGCCCGTGACAGGGCAACCACATTTCCCTGCGACTTCCTTGCCTGATGTTCCATGGTAAAATTGAAATTTTGCAAACATAGGAACCATTGGGTGACCCGAGCATTCCTCTCCTAGGCATTCCTCATCCAGACCAAGGGCGAATGGTCTGTCACCAAGCAAAGTGGTCGACCGAGCAAATAATAGCATAGGGATTCCAAGACCCACTTAACGGCGAGGCACTCCTCCACTACTCTATAATTTTTCTCGGCCGGTTTGAGTTTCCTACTTAGGTAGGTGACCGGATGCTCTTCTCCATTCACCTCCTGCGACAGGACCGCTTCTAGGCCCATGTTAGAGGCATCTGTCTGCACAATGAAGCATTTCTGAAAGTTGGGGCTAATGCGGACGGGCTGTTTGCACAGTGCCACCTTCATGGATTGGTACGCTACCTCCTTCTGGGGGTTCCACCGAACCATGACTGATTTCTTTCCATTGATGAGATCGGTAAGGGGGGTTGTTCTTCCCTAAAAATTAGGTATAAACCTCCTGTAATACCCAACGATTCCGAGAAATGCTCTCACCTGTTTGGTGGTAACAGGACGGGGCCAGTTCTGAATGGCCTCGATTTTATTTATTTGGGTTTGATAACCCCTCGGCAAATCACGTAACCGGGACTTCTCAAATCCTATCGCTCATTTTTTGGAATTCGCCATCAACCCGCGAGTGAGCGAATCTACTA
>VIAB01032281.1:11228-27527 GCA_009801035.1 Oophaga pumilio | reverse complement strand
CTCGGTGCCGAGTACCCCATAGGCCCTGGCTACGGGCGACTCACCTGCAGTAGCTGAATGTATAAGTGATTGAAATGTTGTTTATACACAAGTAAATCAGGTTAGTACAATCTTATTTATACATCGTTATCTCCATTGGATAAAAACTTATTGCACTGACTTTTTCCTCCTAGTTTTGATAAAAAATGTATTAAAATATCCACCACTCCCTGAAGAAGCATTGCGTAATGTGCGTTGGAGGGTGAGATGGAGGAAAATCCGGTCACTTTGACTCTATCCCAGGATGCACTGGGGGTTCTCAAACGAATCGTCATCTGAAAGGAAGAAAAAAAAGACTAACAGATAATGTAGTTAGGTAAAGGTAAGGGATTTTTGAAGCAAGAACATTAGAAAACAGCTTACATTTTGGCATCAAATTGATAGGGATTTAGGTAAAACTTACTTTGGCCTTCAGACCACTTCTTTAAGGAAATCTTTATTGAAATAGATGGGAAGACACAGAAATTAAATCATATATGACAAGACAAGATAAAATAAATGAAGGTGGAGGAATACAGTGCTAAAGTTATGATGTAAAGATATAGAAAAAGTGACCCAGACAAAAACAGAAACAAGATCCTACTGAACTTGTTAATGATCAAAAAGTGCTTAGTTCTTGATATCCATTCGGACCACTCCTTTAATACTTCATTATTGATCTTGTGCTAGATTTGTGCAGGTGTTATTATGGTTCTTTATATTTCCAGCTGACTTATTTACTAGTCCATAATTTATGCTATTACTCTATTTACTGGTGTTAATATATTTAATAGAGTACCCATCCCTGGCAAGACTGCAAATAAATCATATTGTCACTGTCAAGTATTAAAAATGTCCTAAAAAATGCTTTAAAATGTCTTAATAATGTGTTATAGCTTCCTTGTAGACCTATTTGTTTCCAAGGTTACTGACAAAACCCCCTATATTGTATATCCATAGGGATTCTTTCCTGTATCTAGGTATGGCTGATGCTGGAGATGATTGAATCGATCTGCTGCAAATTGACTTTGAGTTGAATTTCCTGAAATTCACAGGTCTTGGCAAATTCAAACAGTCTGTGTTTCGATATGAGCCCAGTGCCATTTCACATACTGCAGAAGATTGCAGAAGCCAGAGAGTGTCTATTGATGTCAGCTGTTGGCCAAATCCAGTATTTAGTTTTCCCTAGTGCTGACACAGACTCTTCTATCCTTGGCAAAGGGTACGAGTCTCGGACTGCACAGGGCTTCAATGTCGATAATCCAGACAGAGCCCCGACCTTCTTTTGGACTAATTCAATGGGCAAAGGGCGGGGGCTCTAACTGTTATGTATCACTCCACTCTATAACATCTGGGCCAGCATGTTTTTTCACAGTATATTTGAGGAGCGATTTGACAATATTTCTCCTATATTGGGGTCATATCTACCGTAGGAATCTCATACTGGATGGCATCTCTGCACCCAAAAATCTTCAATATTCTTAATATTGTGTAAAGGTGGGTCAGGGCTGTAGCCATGGCTGAGGACACCAGGGCACCAGAGCCCTGACCTCCCTCCACAGAAAACTACTTTTCTCTTGCACTCTATTTGCCTCTTCATTCCTGGCGCCTACGGGGCCTACCGTCCTTTTCGTGGGGTCGCCTTTTGTCTTGATATGAATGAACAGAGACACCATACAAGAATAACTCAGAATGCAAAACTTTACTTTCAGATCTTCGCAGCACATCCAGATACAATCCATCATCAACCTCAGTCTCCACGTTACACGTTACTGCATCTTTCCCTTCCCTTCTTTCGCTGTCACACGGCTCGAGAATGGGTCGTACCATACTGTATGTTTTACCAGCGTCCTCATAGCGCAAGCTCACAGTGTCGTGGGGTCCCTCATCTGTTTTGCCCCAGCACCAAGGGAGTCCACCCATGCTAGCAATCTCCACATCCTGAGTGACCAGCTCGTCTGTCCTGCCGCGTTCTCAACTGCATTATTCTTACTGGGAAACTCAGTCTCCTGCTTCTGGTGAACTCAATCCCCTATCTCTTCAGCTGTCACTTCACTAGCTGCAATGCTGTCTCTGGATGGCTATGCGCTATTCCTTAAACATTGTCTTGTGCTGGGTGGCTCGGGCATATTGCTCATCAGAGCACTAAGGGCTACCCACCTTGACTGGGCTTTTTCAGCTCCCTTGCCCGACTACCTTAAACTAGGAAGTCCTGCTATCTTACTCCCCAGCTAACCCCTCCTATAGTTAACTATTTACAGTGTGACTTAGCCTACTGAACTCGGTGCCCCCATTTGGTGTACATACTGTCCAATACACTGTCCCTAATATCTACATTGTGCAGAAGAATTACAATATTACACTGGACACTAAAATATACATTTCAAAGCAGAATTCTATATACGGGCAACAACACATATAAATATACACTTAAGAGAGGGAGACATGCTCAGGGGTTTGGATGGCTACCATGACCCCCTTACAATTGTTCCAACAAGTCCTTCACCTGTCTCACTTGCCTGGGAGAGAACTCGGATAGATCTGCTTCCAACTGTTCCAGGATGTCACGTCCTCTTCTTGCCTTACACCTTCTCTTTTTCTGTTCCATGGACTCTGATACTGTCCATGGATCTTCTTCCATAGATTCACCGCATTCAATCTAGTAAATTTTCCTACATCACTTACACCATTTCCTTCCTCAGGGTCAGCCGTAGGCTTCTTCCACAGAAATTGAGGCATCTTACTAACATGTCCCTTAAATATGTATGAAGAATAGCGAGCTTTGAATCTGTACTGCCAACGTTACTAGTATCTTGGATCAAAGGTATTTACCCAGAATACCTTTGATCCAAGACATTTATTTATTTGGCAGTGCAGATTCAAACCCCGCTACTTCTCCTACCCATTTAATATTATTTTATTGAGAGTCTGCAGCAGCTGATTTCCAAAAAACTTTTACTGTTGTGGTCACTCAACTGAAATAGGTGAGTAAATCCCAGGTTTGTCAGCGTGCAGTCTACGAATACTCCTGGCATCACTTCCCCAGTACTGTGAGGTTCAAACTGCACTTTCACTCCTTCTAAAAACATACGAGTCTAGACAGGCATATGAGCACTGTCTGGTCATGTGGCAAGGTCATTTCAATTGAATTGTAGTGGATACCACAACTTTTCCCAGGTCCTGGTGATCTCTGGATCTGACTGGCTTAGATAAGCTGCAGTAATATCCTTCTACTGGAGAAGTAATGCATCGCTCACCTCCAATCTCTTCCTGGCCATCTATTCACCAGGTACTGCCCTACTTCCCTTAGGACATGCATTCCCAGTGTCAAGATTGGTCCATCCCAGAGGGGGCTTCTCACCAAAACATTACCCTTCTTTCCTATGCTCTGTGCGCACAAATCGTATATCCATCCATACCACTTCCGCTTTTGGGATAAATAACTGATTCTCAGCCAACAGTCAGATAATTGTGCCCTCCCTCGATTGAGCAACATTTGAGAACTGTCAACAGAAATATCCTTCAGGCATGACAATCGCCTGCCACCCTGTATCCATTAGAGAGAAAATCAACTGAGTCCATATAGTGGGACTCTCAGAAATGACATCTTCTGAGCCTTCAATCTTCCTTGCAGTGGGACCTGGCCCCATGGTATGTTCCATGACAGTGAAGCATTGTAGTTTAAAGGCCGCCTCTGTTGTTGCAGTCATGGCTTAGGAAATATCTTGATTGACATTTTTCCCTTTCCTCCTCAGTTCAATCAATTCTGTATTCATATGGTTGACATCTAGTTCTTATTTGGTGGTCCCCAGGTGGGGGATACCTTGTCCTTTGCCTCTGTTCTTACCAAGGGAACAAATTTGAATTGGGTGCAGTTGCAGGGGGTTTCTTTATGCTCAAAAGTTTTCCCCATATCTCTTGCATCTTCTGACACAATTTATGGGACCAGTCCAATTTAGTCTTGGTAAACCCTAAGGCGGTTGCTTCGTGGCTCTATAACATGCCAGCCACAGTTGGGGCTTCATGTACTCGTACTCTTGATTAGCTCTAACTTCAAGGAAACTCATGTTGGGATTGTAGTGCAAATGTTTTTTCAGGGCCTGTCTCAAATAAGTATCCCTTAGACCTGCAACTATCTGGTCCCTTAACACTTCATCCAACAGGCCTAGGCTCTCATACTCATCATCGATCTTCTTGTGCTGTGAGCCATTACTTACTATAATGCATTCACAAATTGAGTGACTGTCTCACCCTGTCTCTGAATTGAATGAAAAAGATGAATGCACAGATTACCTAAATCAGTCTTGTCACCATGTATATCCTCTAAGATTTTTACACTTTATAAACGGTATCATGGTTTCTTGGCTGTCTAAACATGATTGTCTATCCGGCCTCTCCGTCTAGGGACTATAATGCTATCTCTACCTGTAAGGTAGATGTCATTGGGTGCATTCGTAGCGCACTTTTTAAACGTTCAACCCAGTCCCACATAGATAAATTGTCACTTGTGTAATTTGGTAAATTGCTGAACCTCGCTCCAAGGGGTAGTCTGCCCACTATGGTCTCAGTTAGCAACTGATCAGCCATTTCTGCTCCCGATTGTTGCATACTACCAACTCCACTGAGTGTAACGTGGTGCTGGATGGTAACCATGGGCAAAGTACACATCTTGCACGACCCACCATGTCACGTGAAAATGGGGTTCCTGACTAGATGTGATGAAGATGAGTGATGGAAACCACAGTCCAAAAATATTTAGCTTTTTTTACTGAACAGCAACTTATAAGAAATATGTACATGAGATGTAAGCTACAAAGCTTCACAAATGTTTCACTTGCATTAAGGAGGCATGGGCACTTCTCAGTTACACATTTAGTGACTCTTTCCTTGCACTTCACAATTCTGTTTCTCACAATGGTCTAGCAAACTCTAATGAGAAGCTCTGTCTTCCCCTGTAAGGGTTACACGGGTTGAGGTGTAATGCTACTGCCCCTCACAGATACTCTCGGTTCCCAAATAACTAATGAGGACCCCACCTTTCAAAGTACATCAGTACGACTCTTCAATAGTATCCTGAAAGTCCACTGCTCTCCGTTTGAGAATTCTTGTCCCAATACAACAATCAAAGCTTCATTTCAATATAGACAATTGTTCACTAATGTCCTTCTGATACAGATCCCTCTGCTTTCAGTCCCGATTGGCGAACCCTTGACATCATCTCTTGGGCTGTATAGTTGCCATGATGACCTTATGTCATCATGACAACATCGGGTTTACCAGAGCTAGAAAACTGTCAGATCTTGTTCAAAGTATGGTGTAGCATGATTGTCTGTCAGTGCAACACTGACAATTTGTAAAGCATAGCAAAACTCCTGCTTTGCAATGCTTTACAAACAATCAGACTGCAAAAAGTGAAAGTTCCATAATGGAACAAAGTAAAAAAAAATCTCATAAAAATAAAAGTATATTGTACTCATAAATAAATATTAAAAAAGTACACATATATTCTATCAACACATCCAGAATGAACCTACCTATAAAATTTTCCCACTAGTTAACCACTTTTGTGAACACTATAAAAAATAAATAAAAAATTAGGCAAAAAATTATGCTTTATAATCAGATTGCTGAACAAAAAGTGGAATAAAATGCGCTAAAAAACTAATGTAAATAAAAATGGTATTTCTGAAAACACAATCTTGTCCCAAAAGAAAACATGCCGCCATACAGCTCCATCAGCATAAAATTAAAATTGCTATAGCTCTCAGAATAAAGTGATGCAAAATAATTATTTTTTCTATAAAATAGATTTTATTGTGTAAAAGCGCTAAAACCAAAAAAATGATATAACTGTGGTATTACTGTAATCGTACTGACCCAAAGAATAAAGCTGCTTTATCAATTTTAACACATGCGGAACGACATGGAAAAAAAAAAAAAACACAATTCCAGAATTGCTGTTTTTTGTCCATTCTGCCTCCCAAAAATCAGAATAGAAAGAGATAAAACAATTCATGTGGCCGAAAATGTCCCTAATAAAATATAAACTCGACCTGAAACGGCACAAAAAATAAATAAAACCAATTCTTCACCTACTGTTGATTTTTTTCAGTTTTCCTCCCAAAGATCGCAGTAAGGTTGGGCTCATATTTATCTTGCACTCTCCGCTAAGCACTTACACTGGGGTTTCCGTGAATATCTCTGGAATATGTGATTCAGATGGAACCCCCAGTAGAAGATTCCTTATAATGAGACAGATGGAGCCATTGTGAACGCCATCTAGCCTGTGATCCGGTGGTGTCCGTCTTTTTTGGTGTGCATAAAAGTAAGGCCACTGTTTTCTGCATTTCTGAAAAAAAGGACACAACTGATGAGTGGTCAGAGTCCATAGTCACTCTGATGCCTCATTATAGTGAACAGATCTTGTGGGGGTTTCATCTGAATTATATCACTCTGAAATTTAGATGGAAACCATAATGTAAGTGCTCAGCGTAGAGTGCCAGATAAATGTGATCGCAAACATTATTTAAATTGTTCCCAATAAAAGTTTCAACTCAATTCACAAAAAAGCAAGTCACAACATAGATCCGCAATATTTTAAGAGAAATATAGGGGGGCTTCCACATTACTGCCCCCTCAAAAAAATAATCAAATTCAAATGTCCAATGTCTGAGCACCATAGTGTGCCTAAACCACATTTACTGCTCATGTTTGGCGTTTCTGTAGCAATGAGAGCCCGCCTAACTTACAAGTGCATGAGCTGAGCACAATGTACGAGCACTACAACATACTGGTCACTACAGCATACTAGCCACTACAACATACACTACTACTTTTTTCTGAAAAACACCCATGAAGTCAAAATCATCACTACACCGGTAGATAAATTCCCAAAGGGGTATAATTTCCAAAATGGGGTCACTTGAGGGGGATTCTGATCTTCTAGCATTTAGAGGCTTAACATGGAAAATCTGCACTCCAGGAGACAAATAGACCTCCATCCCTTCCGAGTCTCGCCGTGTGGCTGAGCAGTATTGTACAGACACATATGGAGTATTTCTACTTTCAGCAGAAATTGTGGGACAAATTTTGGTGCCAATTTTCCCAGTGTAAAAATGTAAAAATCTGAGGCTAAAATAAACTTTGGTGGTAAAAATTTAATTATATTTTACTTCACTGCCCAATGCTATGTGACACACCTGTGGTGTCAACAAGATTACTGCACCTCTATATGAATTCATTGAGAGATGTAGTTTCTAAAATTTAGTCATTTATGCTGTTCTGGCACCTCAGGGGCTCTGAAGATGTAGCAAGGCACCTTCAAACTAGTCTACCAAAATCTGAACTTCAATATGGCGCATCTTCCTTTCTGAGCTTTGCACTGTACCTCAAAAGTAGTTTTCAACCACATATGGGTTGTCTGCGCACTCAGGAAAATTTGTGCAACAATTTTTTGGGTCCATTTTCTCCTATTCTTGGGAAAATGAAAAAAAAAACTGCACTAAAACAACATTTTTATGGGAAAATATATTTTTTTAATTTTCACAGATCAACTTTGTAAAATTGGGTGAAGCACCTGTGGAATCAAGGTGCTCACCATGTATCTAGATAAATTCCTTGATGGATCTAGTTTTTAAAATGGGGTAACTTTGGGCGTTTTCCACTGTTTCGGCACATCAGGGACTCTCCAAAAGCGATATGACACCCGCAGACCATTCCTTCAAAGTCTTCATCAGAAACGTCACTCTATCCTTTCTGAGCCCTGCCATGCACCCAAACAGTAGTTTTCCCTCACATATGGGATATTTTGCACTTTGGAAAAATTTCACAACATATTTTTGGGTCCATTTTCTACTAGTACCCTTGTGAAAATAAAAATATTGGGGCTAAAAGAACATTTTTGTGGGAAAAATATGATTTTTCTATTTTCACGGCTCAACGTTGTTTCAAAGTGCTCAATACACATCTACGTAAGTTCCCTGAGGGGTCTAGTTTCCAAAATGATGCCACTTGTGGGAGGTTTCCACTTTTTAGGCACATCAGGGACTCCACAAACTCGACATGGCATCCAATAATTTTTCCCTCAAGTTTTTATTCAAAAGTCAAAAGGTGCTACCACATACATGCCCTGTTGTGTGTCAAAACAGTAGTTTGCCTCCACAATTGGGCATCAGCTTACTGAGGAGAAATTGCACAACTAACTGATATGATTTCTCCTGGTACCATTCTAAAAATGCAATATTTGGGCTAAAACATTTTTTTGGAAAAATTTGATTTTTTTCCTTTCATGGCTCAACATTCTGAATATCTGTGCAACACCTGGAGGTTCAATTTGTTCACCACATATCTCTATGAGTTTCTGAGCAGTATAGTTTCCAAAATGGTGTCACTTGTTGGGCATTTCGACTGTTTCGGCACATCAGGGGCTCTCCAAACGTGACATGGTGTCCACTGATTATTCCAGCAAATTTTACATTCAAAACGCCAAATGGTGCATTTTCCCTTCCTTGCCCTTTCATGCACTCAGTGGTTTTCCCCCACATATGGGCTATTGGCGTGCTCAGAAGAACTTACACAACAAATTTTGAGGTATATTATCTCCTGCTACCCTTGTAAAAATAAAATAATTTAGGTCTAAAGTAAAATTTTTGTGAAAAAAAGTTGAATGATAACTTTTTCCTTCCACTTTACATTAATTCCTATAATGAACCTGAAGGGTTAATAAACTTCTTGAATTTAGTTTTAAGGACTTTGGGGGGTTCAGTTTTTAAATTGTTGTCACTTGTGGGTATTTTTTGTAACACACCCCTCAAAGTCACTTCAAATGTATTGTGGTCCCTAAAAAATTGCTTTACAAAACTTTTAACTTCCTAACAAAAAAATGATGTTTCAGAAATTCTGCTGAGGTGAAGTAGACATGTGGGAATTGTTATTTATTAACTACCTTGTGTGACAAAATTAAAAGTCTGAAAATTGTAAAATCAGAATCAGTGGTGTCCGTTGAAGCATTCCAGAGTTATCACCTCATAAAGTGACACTGGTCAGAATTGTAAATTATGGCCTGGTCATGAAGGTGAAAACAGTCTCAAGGGTGAAGGGGTTAAGTGGCCCTTCTGTTCCCCCTTATGTAAATTTCTGTATTGTTTATCTGGCCTCCATTTCCTGTGTTCCAATCTATCAAATGTCTCTACATGTTTCCTTGGTCCTTAGGACATATTATCTGTTGTCCTCTCATTCCACACAACACACTTTAGCATGTAGGTCTGCAAGTTAATACACCATAGGACTTACTGAATGTGAGTCTCTTTCTGGGTCACTATCAGGAAGCTTTCTCCCATGTAAGGCCTCTTTCACACATCCGGCGGGCGCCTAAGCGGCGCCCCCGGCATTTTGCCGCAGCGCCGCGTGTGAAAGCTTTCACACTTCCGGCGCACAAAATGCGTTTTTTTGCCGGATGGTTTCTGATGCTTGGAGAGATCAAAGACCATCCGGCAAAACAAAAAAACGTTACATGCAGCGTTTTTTCCGGACGCCGCAATGTACATTTGCGCCGCATCCGGACAAAACCGCATGCAACGCATTGACATGCGGCGCCATCCGGCGCTAATGCATGTCAATGCGAAAAAAGCCGCAAGCGGCGCATCAGATTTCCCGATGCGGCGCTGCGGAAAAATGCCGGGGGCGCCGCAAGGCGCCCGCCGGATGTGTGAAAGAGGCCTAAGCACTTCCCATCCTGGGCTAGTTTCAACTATTAACTCTATCTATACCCAACTACAGTTTGTGCATGCAAATTACCAAACAGACAAAATCACATTTAAAACTGTGCCATCCATTATAATCTGACATTGTTTCTTCAAGGGGGGTGTCAGCAGCACCTCCACTTCCCTACAATGACAAAATTGTTTGCACACATTTATGTGTGGTCATGAAGGGCACAGAAAATCAATGCAGCACAGCATTGATTGATATAAAATCTGCAATAGCCACCCTTTATAGTGGTACTAATGTGTACACCTGAGTAAACTGTGTATAAGGAATTTAAGTGGCATAAATGAAACACATCACATATGTAAGACATGAGGCATACAGTTGATTAATAGTGATGAGTGATGGGTGAACACCTGGATGTTCGGGTCTGGCGGGTTCGGCCGAAGATTTAAACAAAGTTCGTTTCGGGTAAAGGAACAGAACCTGAATACGAACCCGGACCCCATTCAGGTGATTGAGGGGCCGGAAAATCTGTTGTTTACCATGCTGTCATATCCATTAAAAAGAGGCAAACACTGCCTCTGATTGACGGTAATATTATTATTAGGTCAGAGATCTGCAGCTCCCATGCTGTCAAATGACAGTAAAATGTTTACCTCCGATTACAGAGGCGTCAGCTGATAAGAGATTACTACTCCCATCAGCCTATGACTGCTGCCGCTAATGGGAATATTCATCAGCTGGCACCTGGTCGATAAATACTTTATTTTAAAAAAATGAAGTGAGTTCCCCTGCAGTTTTGATAACGACAATATCAAAAGTGACAGCTGCAAGCTGCAACCCTCATCTGTTAGCTTTATCATAGCTGGTTATCAAGAAAAGAGAGATTTCCACAACTGTTTTAAAATTATTTAAATAAATAATTTAAAAAAACAGCGTGGGGTTCCCCCCATTTTTTACAACCAGGCAAGCTACAGAAAAAACTGAGGGCTTGTTTTCTCAGGATGGTAAGAGGCCATGCATATTGCCCCCCTCTAAAAATAGCAGCCCACATCTGACCCAGAAATGCCACATCTATTAGATGCACCAATTCTAGCATTTTGCCTGGCTCTTCCCACTTGCCCTGTGATGGTGGCAAGTGGAGTTAATATTTGTGGGCTTGATGTCATCTTCGTATTTTCAGGTGAAATCAAACCCAGCAATTAGTAATGGAGAGGCGTCTATAGTTAGTTAGTCATATAGTCATGGTCAGTAAAAAAAACTACCATAATAAAGTCCTTTATTTAAAATAAAAATAAGTATTGTTTTACAAATTTATTTAAAAATAGCAAACATTGTTATATTCACCTTATGCCCATTCCACTGAAGTCTTTGTCCCCTGTAAAAAACAGAAAATAATACACAACAAAAATACTTACCTAACGCCTATTCCATTGAAGCCCTGGTCTCCTATAAAAAACAAAGATATAAAACAAAAATATCACTCTCATATTCGACATACTGTCCCACGCCCGCTAGCACCATGGGGAAACGTCTCACGGTACAGGGCTGAGGTCAGTGAGTTTACCGCAGTTCAACGTGAGAAGTTTCAAACTGTGAACTGAGGTGAACGCACTAAGCTCAGTGCTGCACCGTGACACTTTTTCTCACAGTGTTAGCGGTGATTTCACTGAGGTACTGAAGTTCATCGACCAGGCTGACATTGAACTGAGCTGAGAACACAGCCTCAGTGACCTGTGTTAACTTTGATGACGTCACAGCTAGTCATGGATGTTGCACTCGCACTCATTCTCCCATAGTTTTCAGCTTGGAAGGTCACATCTTGGCACTGTTTCAGTTGAAAACCATTTATCGCAGACATAGATGACAGCATCGGATGGTTTGTCGGACAGGTGAGGGGCATTATTGTTTTTTATTTTTGTTTTTTTACAGGAGACAATGGCTTCAATGGAATGGGTGTAAGGTGAGTATAACTGTTTGTTATTCTTAAATAGATTTGCAAAACATTGTGTAATTTTATTTCAAATAAAGGACCTTTTTACGGGTGTTTTTTTACTGACCATGACCATATGACTATGGGGTTAGTAATGAAGAGGCCTCTATATTACTTACTGCTGGGCTTGATGTCACCTGAACGTACAAACAAGAGATAAACCCCACAAATATGAATCCCACTTGTTACCACCACAAGGCAAGTGGGAAAAGCTGGAAAAGCACCAGAATTGGCGCATCTATCAGAAGCACATTCTCTGGGGTGGCTGTGGGCTGCTGTTTTTAGGCTAGGGGAGGGCAATATCCAATGGGCGGGACTTCACACTGTTTGTTAAAATGATTTACTTAAATACTTTTAGAAAACAGCTTGTGGACTAGACATGAGTGAACTTTTCAAAGTTTAGTTTGGTTCGATTCGCTGAACGTTTAGATATTCACTGAACATATTTGCCGAACGTACCGGACCCCATTAGATTCAATAGGAAAAACCAAATGTATACACAACACCTTAAGAGGTAACGAAAAGCTTCACAAACAGCTAGAATTAGGGGCAGACACCTTGAAAACTGGTATTAATTGACCCACAGTAGAAATTTGCAAATGGCATAGCTGCAGTCAGCCATGGGCCATTCATGATGTATCAGGGTCTGGCCCAGCATTTACAGCTTGGAATTGAAGTTTCAATGAGGACATGGTGGTTAAGTAAGCTGTGTAAGCTTCTTAGCTGGAAGACCTGATACCTCATGCAACACCTCCAATTTTTTTTTTTTAACCAGCCACAATTAGATGGCACCAACATCAGTTTCATACAGTAATATTGGTAGAAAAATGTAAGGAGAGTAACACAGGTTGTTGACTGATCACTTGGCCCACAGTAGAACTTTTTATAATGGCACAGAAGCAGTCAGCCATGGGCCATGAATGTGGTATCAGGGTCCAGGCCAGCATTTACAGCTTTGAATCTCCAAAATTTTTTTTATTATTCCAATCACACTCAGAGGGCACAAACATAAGTTTCATAGAGTAATAATGGTAATAAATGTAAGGATATTAACACAGGTTGTTGAATGAAAGTAAATGCAGGCCTGCCTGTCTTGGAGCCCTACTTATACAGGCAACTAACATAAAGGAGACCTAAATTGGAGTCTCTACATTTCAAAAAAATATTGTCAAACACCACTAAAATGGTATAAATTCCCACTGAGTAGAAACGGTATAATAGGCTTCTGACACCCTTTCCACTACAGGCAATCCTCCAGAGTGAGACACAACTTGGAATCTCCACATTTCAAAAAATTGTCACACACCACTAAAGTGGCCTCAATTTCCACATAGTAGAAATTGTATAATGGCCCTTTGGCACCCCTTCCACTACAGGCAACCCATCAGATAGAGACCCAACTTGAATTCTCCACATTTCAAAAAATTATTGTCACACACCACTAAAGTGGCATAAATTTCCACAGAGTTGAAACCGTATTATAGGCCTCTGACACACCTTCTACTACAGGCAAACAACTAGATGGAGACCCAATTTGGAGTTGACACATTTCAAAAAATTGTTCGTAACATCAGCAGCAGTAGCAACAACAAGCACAGACTGCATAACCTGAAATCAATTCAGCGCACTAAAAACAATACCATTGCCTAGCCTGCCCAGACCATGACTCCTTCATCTTGATTAAAGTTAGGCGGTATACACTTTTAGGGGACAGCCGGATGCGCTTATCCATCAGAAAACCACAAGCAGCGCTGAAGACACATTCTGACAGAACGCTGGCTGCTGGGCATTACAAAACTGCCAAGGTGAGCTCAGGCCATTATTCCATTTTAGAGATGGGCGCACCTGATCAGTGAAGTTCAGCATCCGAACTGAACACCTACTGTTCGGGCATGCACACCGAACATGAACTTCACCCGGAAGTCCGTGTTACTGTTCAGGTTCAGCCCCCCCGAACACCAGGTGTTTGTCATCCTGCCACGTGACAGTTTAACTACAGTCATTGGTGTCGGCTGATGGGACTGCAGCTCCCATCAGCCAATTCCTGCTGCCACTAATAACAGTAAGAGCAGGATCGTCTGATGGGACTATTCATCAGCCGGTTCCTGTGCTCTAAATAAATAATTTTTTTGAAAAAATGTTGTGGGTTCCCTGTATTTTTTAGAAACAGCCAGACAAACCTTCAACCCTCAGCTGTCAGCTTCAGCAAGGCTGGTTATCAAGAATAGAGGGGACCCCATGCCATATTTTTTAATTATTTAAATAAATAATTTAAATAAACGGCATGGGATCTTCCCATTTTTGACAACCAGCCAAGCTAAAGCAGACAGCTGGAGGCTGGTATTCTCAGGCTGGTAAGGGGCCCCCTCAGCCTAAAAACAACAGCCCACAGATGCCCTGAAAAGACGCCAATTCTATCACTTTGCTCGGCTCTTCCCATTTGCCATGTCACAGTGGCAAGTTGGTTCATATTTGTGGTGTTGATTTCAACTTTGCATTGTCAGGTGACATCAAGCCCATGGAATACTAATGGAGAGGGCTCTATAAGACATCTATCTGTTACTAATCCTATAGTTACATGGTAAATAAAGACACCACCACAATAAAGTCTTTTATTTGAAATAAAATAAAACACTTCCATTTTTATTTAAAAATAACAAACACAGTTGTACTCGCCTAAAGCCTAATTTCACTGAATCCCTCATCTCTTGGGAAAAAGCAAAAATAAGAAATAATAATATCCCTCACCTGTCCATCGTTCTGTCCCATGCTGTAATACATGTCTGGGGATAAACAGTTTTCTACATGGACGGTGCCAATATGCATTGAGGCTGAGGGCCACTGATAAATGATCTGCTGTGAGCACAGGATCAGTGCCTAGCGGTGACGTCATCGAGGTTACTGCTTGTCGCTGAGGCTGCGTTCCCAGGTGGGATGAACTGCAGTGACCTTGGTGAGATCCCCACTAGCACCTTGAGAAATTCTCACGGTGCAGAGGCGAGTTAACCGCAGTGCAAAATCCTAGCAGTGAAATTCTCCCAGTGAATTGCAGTGAATTCGTTATTTTTAGGCTGGGGCCAATATCCATGGCACCTTACCAGCCTGAGAATACCAGCACCGAGCTGTCTTCTTTAACTTGGCTTGATGCCAAAAATGAGGGTGACCCCACACAGGTTTTTTAAATTATTTAAAAAATATGGCGTGGGGACCCGCGAGTGTTCGTAAATTGCTCCACATCCAGTTGGAAGCTCTGTCTTGGACCCTGTATTGTTCAACATCTTTATCTCTGATTTAGATGAAGAAATTGAGGGTAAACTGATCAAATTTGCTGATGGCACAAAGCTAAGAGGGATAACTAATATAGAGAAGAGAGAGAGAAGTATCAAAAAGATATAAATAAGCTGGAGCAGTGGGCAGCAACTAACTGAATTGTTTTTAGCAGGGAAAAATACAACATACTATATCTGGGCAATAAAAATGAAAAAAGCATATACAGAATGGTAGGAATAGGGCTAAGCAACATCATATGTTAAAAAGACTTGGATATACTAATAGATCACAGACTGAACATGAGTCAACAGTGTGATGCAGCAGCAAAAAAGACAAATATAATTCTGGGATGTATTAACAGAAGCATACAGTCTAGAACACGTGAAGTCATTATTGCCTTCTACTCCTCTTTGGTCAGACCTCATCTGGAATACTGTGTCCAGTTTTGGGAACCACATTTTAAAAAAGACATCAACAAACTGGAGCAAGTTCAGAGAAGAGTGACCAGAATGGTGACTGGTCTGCAAACTATGACCTATGATGAACGGTTACAGGATTTTGGAATGTTTAGCTTGCAAAAAGGCGGAGAGGAGACTTAATAGCTGTCCACAAATATGTCAAGGGCTGTCACATTGTAGAAGGATCATCTTTATTCTCATTTTCACAAGGAACTACTAGAAGCAATGGGATGAAACTGAAAGGGAGGAGTCACAGATTAGATATTAGAAAAAACTTTTTGACAGTTAGGGTGATCAATCACTGGAACAGGCTGCCATAAGAGGTGGTGTGTTCTCTTTCAATGGAAGTTTTCAAACAGAGGCTGGACAGACATCTGTCTGGGATAATTTAGTGATTCCTGCTTTGAGCAAGGGGTTGGACTAAAAGACCCAGGAGGTCCCTTCCAGCTCTACCATTCTAGGATTATATGATTCTATGATTATATTACCCCTATATTCTTGATAACCAGAATAGCCCCATCAGCAGCAGCTTGCTCCCATTGTCATTAGCAGCAGATGTTGGCTGATGGGAGCAGTAGTCCCATCAGCTGACACCAGTGACCAGAGGTAAAATTTATACCTCCGTTCTCAGCTGCGTTTTCATGCTGTCTTTTGACAGCATGGGAACGGTGGCTGTCTGACCGGCGGTGATGATTTTACTGGCGATTAGAAACTGCGTTTGCCGTGCTGTCATGCACATGACAGAGTGGCAAACAATGGATGTTCAGGCCTCCCATTCAAGTGAATGTTTTCCAGGTTCAGGTCTAGGTACTAGAGATGAGCGACTTTGCCTCTGGGAGGGTCGAGTCAGGT
>VIAB01032280.1:5955-30968 GCA_009801035.1 Oophaga pumilio | reverse complement strand
ATATTTTTAGATATCGAGCAGTATCGCTCAACACTACCAACCACACAACTAAGAAACTGATACCAAGGCCTTGTGGAGGTCGAAGATGGCACACCTAAGAATGAGGCACTACCAGCAAGCAAAGAAGAAAAGAGCACACAGCAACACCCAGAATTGCCAACAAAAAGTACAGCCAAGAAGCAAAGAAGAGTGGTAGTGGTTGGAGACTCACTACTGATAGGCACAGAAGCACCCATCTGCAGACCGGACATAACCGCAAGTGAAGTATGCTGCCTCCCAGGTGCAAAGATCAAGGATGTGACCGATAGGATACCAAAGCTCATCAGTTCCAAGGACGTCCACCCATTTCTTTTGATACATGTTGGCAACAATGACACGGCAAGGAAGGACCTACTGACAATCTGCAAGGACTTTGAAGAGTTTATGGAAGAAAGTAAAGGAACTGGATGCACAGGTAGTTTTTTCTTCTATCCTTCCAGTAGACAGGTATTGTACGAGGAGATGGAACAGGATCCTTGATGCGAACAACTGGCTAAGATAATGGTGCAGACAGCAAGGATTCGGATTCCTGGGCCACAGTGTGAATTACTTGTACGACGGACTCCTTGCCAGAAACGGATTACACCTCAACAAACCTGGGAAACACACATTCGCCAGAAGACTTGCTACAATCATCAGGAGGGCGTTAAACTACAGGGTGGGTCATTTATATAGATACACGTAAATAAAATGGGAATGGTTGGTGACATCAACTTCCTGTTTGTGGCACATTAGTATATGGGAGGGGGAAAACTTTTCAAGATGGGTGGTGGCGGCCTTTTTTAAGTCATTCATTTTGGATCCAACTTTATTTTTTTCAATTGCAAGAGGGTCATGTGACACATCAAACTTATTGAGAATTTCACAAGAAAAACAATGGTGTGCTTAGTATTAATGTAACTTTATTCTTTCATGAGTTATTTACAAGTTTCTCTTTGTTTACAGCCATTGACATATCGCAGAGGTTAACATGTGAGGAGCGGGTCATTGCAGCAGATTTCAATGCAAGACACCCTACGAGATCACCCATCTCCCATGCTACAGTTAGCAAACTGCTTGCCAAATTTCGTGAAACAGGTTCAGTGTTAGATTTGCCAAAATGTGGACGCAAGAAAACTGTCACTAATGAAGAAACATCAATGGCTGTCCTAGCTTCATTCAGAAAGAGTCCACAGCGTAGCATTCTTCGCATGTCACTGGAGAGTGGCATCAGTCGAACATCCCTTTGGCCGATATTAGCTACTCACAAATGCCACCTTTACAAATTCCTGCTGCTGCAGCATTTCAACGAGGATGACCCAGATCGGCGTACTGAATTTGCAGAATGGGCAAAACAAAAATTGGAACAGGACCCTCAGTTTACACAGAACATTATGTTCAGTGATGAAGCCAACTTTTTTGTGAATGGTGAATTTAGCAAACAAAACCACCGCTATTGGTCTGACACTAACCCACAGCAGATAGATCCATCCAAGACTGTTGGAACACAAAAATTGATGGTATGGTGTGGTACATGGGGTATAAAAATAGTGGGGAAATTCTTCATCAATGGAAACCTCAGTGCCACTGGATATCTGAAATTGCTACATGATGATGTGTTTTCATCTTTATGCACTGAAGATGGCACGTTCCCTGAGTTTTTCCAGCAAGATGGTGCACCACCACATTATGGGTGTCAGGTCCAAGCATTCCTACATAAACAGTTTCCTGGAAAGTGGATTGATCATCGTAGGCCAGTTAAATGGCCACCAAGGTCTCCCGATCTCCCGACCTCATTAGACTTTTATCTTTGGGGTCATCTGAAGGCAATTGTCTATGCTGTTAAGACGTGAGATGTGCAGCATCTGAAACAACGGATACTGGAAGCCTGTGCTGGAATTTCTTCTGCGGTGTTGCTATCAGTGTGTCAAGAGTGGGAGAAGAGGGTTGCATTGAGAATCCAACGGGCAGCACTTTGAACACATTTTATAAGTGGTCATAAACTTATAAATAGCTCATGAAAGAATAAATTTATGTTAAAACCAAGCACACCATTGTTTTTCTTGTGAAATTCTCAATAAGTTTGATGTGTCACATGATGCTCTTCCCATTGGAAAAAATAAAGTTGGATCCAAAATGGCCGACTTCAAAATGGCTGCCATGGTCTCCACCCATCTTGAAAAGTTTTCCCCCTCCCATATACTAATGTGCCACAAACAGGAAGTTGATATCACCAACCATTCCCATTTTATTTAGGTGGATTCATATAAATGGCCCAACATGTAGAAGAGGGGATGGGAAGAAAAATTTTGGACACGAACATGAAGCCAGAAATTATACTGATGAAGGATATGAGGTGCGGCAAAGAAGACCCAAGACAACATACTTGGAAGGGAGGTAAGAAAATTTCTAAAACAATCCACAGGGAGGAGATTGGAACAAAACAAAATCATCTAAACTGCATGCTCGCAAGCACCAGAAGCCTGACAAACAAGATGGAAGAACTAGAAGCAGAAATATCTTCAGATAACTATGATATAATGGGAATAACTGAGACATGGTTAGATGAAAGCTATGACTGGGCAGTTAACTTACAGGGTTATAGTCTGTTTAGAAAGGATCGTAAAAAGGAGAGGAGGAGCGGTTTGTCTTTAGGAAAAGTCTTGTATTAAGCCCACTTTAAGGGAGGATATTTGTGAAGGGAATGAGGATGTCGAGTCCATATGGGTCAAAATACACTGCTCAAAAAATAAAGGGAACACTTAAACAACAGAATTTAACTCCAAGTAAATCAAACTTCTGTGAAATCAAACTGTCCACTTAGGAAGCAACACTGATTGACAATCAATTTCACATGCTGTTGTGCACATGGAATAGACAACAAATGGAAATTATTGGCAATTATCAAGACACACTCAATAAAGGAGTGGTTCTGATGGTGGGGATCACAGACCACATCTCACTACCAATGCTTTCTGCCTGATGTTTTGGTCACTTTTGAAAGTTGATTGTACTTTCACACTCGTGGTAGCATGAGATGGACTCTACTACCCACACAAGTGCCTCAGATAGTGCAGCTCATCCAGGATGGCCCATCAATGCGAGCTGTGGCAAGAAGGTTTGCTGTGTCTGTCAGCGTAGTGTCCAGAGGCTGGAGGCACTACCAGGAGACAGGCCAGTACACCAGGAGATGTGGAGAGGGGCTGTAGGAGGGCAACAACCCAGTAGCAGGACCGCTACCTCCGCCTTTGTGCAAGGAGGAACAAGAGGAGCACTGCCAGAGCCCTGCAAAATGACCTCCAGGAGGCCACAAATGTGCATGTGTCTGCACAAGCGGTTAGGAAACCACTCCATGAGGATGGTCTGAGTGCCCAACGTCCACAGATGGGGGTTGTGCTCACAGCCCAACACCGTGCAGGACTCTTGGCATTTGCCACAGAACACCAGGATTGGCAGATTCACCAGTGGTGCCCTGGGCTCTTTACAAACGAAAGCAGGTTCATACTGAGCACATGTGACAGACCTGACGGTCTGGAGACACCGTGGAGAGCGATCTGCTGCCTGCAACACCCTTCAGCATGACCGGTTTGGCAGTGGGTCAGTAATGGTGTGGGGTGGGATTTCTTTGGAGGGCAGCCCTCCATGTGCTCGCCAGAGGTAGCCTGACTGCCATTAGGTACCGAGATGAGATCCTCAGACCCCTTGTGAGACCATATGCTCGTGCGGTTGGCCCTGGGTTCCTCCTAATGCAGGACAATGCCAAACCTCATGTAAATACAGCGTGTCAGCAGTTCCTGCAAGATGAATTGAAGCATTGAAGCTATGGACTGTCCCGCCCATCCCCCAGACCTGATTCTGTTTGAGCACATCTGGGACATCATGTCTCGCTCCATCCTCCAATGTCCCATTGCAACACAGACTGTCCAGGAGTTGGCGGATGGTTTAGTCCAGGTCTGGGAGGAGATCCCTGAGGAGACCATCCGCTGCCTCATCAGGAGAATGCCCAGGCATTGTATTGAGGTCATACAGGCACAGGGAGGTCATACAGGCACGTGGAGGCCACACACACTACTGAGCATCATTTTGACTTGTTTTAAAGACATTACATCCCACTTTAATTTTGTGGCGGACTCCAAATCCAAGCCTCCATTGGTTAATAAATTTGATTTCCATTGATGATTTTTGTGTGAGTTTATTGTCAGCACGTTCAACTTGTACAACGATGTACAGAACAAAGTATTCAATGAGAATATTTCATTCATTCAGATCTAGGATGTGTTATTTGAGTATTCCTTTTATTTTTTTGAGCAGTGTACATGGAGGGAAAAATAGTAACAAAATTCTCATTGGGGTCTGTTACAAACCCAAAAATATAATAGAAATCATGGAAAGTCTACTACTAAGGCAGATAGATGAAGCTTCAACCCATAATGAGGTCCTTATTATGAGGGATTTTAACTACCTAGATATTAACTGGGAAACAGAGACCTGCGAAACGCATAAAGGCAACAGGTTTCTGCTAATAACCTTGAAAAATTATCTTTCACAATTGGAGCGGAATCCAACCAGAGGAGCAGCACTTTTAGACCTAATACTATCTAATAGACCTATCAACAAAAAAGTATCCAAGTACATAGGGCACTTCAATCGGAATCAACACAATAATCCCTTATACTGCATTGCTAAGGGAAATAAGAAGAGATCCCATAATATAAAATCAATATACTTTATTAATAATTGATGTAAAATGATACATTAAAAAATAATAATAAAAAGCAAAAATACTGCCCAAAGGGACCCCAAGCGGACAAAATACCAGAAAGAAAATCACTTGTATAGAGAACACCAAAAAATTACATAGTACTTCAAACAATGGGTGTCCATAGGGAAGTAGGGTATGCTATGTATAACACACTGTTACTATTATAAGTATAGGGTACGAAATCAAAATCAAATAAATATCCTTTATATATTACCCAAATACAGAACACTCAGAACATCACATTTGCCAATATGCATTACTGTGATTGTGGCAAGATAACCTTATCAATAACCTTATCAGTCAGCGTTCCCTCACCCTGACACTCCCCCGGAAGAAGCAGGTGGCGAAACGCGCGTCGGGGTGAGGGGACGCCGAGCGGTCATACCACTTTTACATGGAAATTATATCTGTTTCTTCTCATGAGGCACCATTCATTATATTGCGCTTGATGTTGTTTACCGAGTAGCTATTATAGACTGGGGTTATGCTGCACTTCATTACAGGGGTGTTTTTTATACTCTACATATTGATAAGGTTATCTTGCCACAATCACAGTAATGCATATTGGCAAATGTGATGTTCTGAGTGTTCTGTATTTGGGTAATATATAAAGGATATTTATTTGATTTTGATTTCGTACCCTATACTTATAATAATAACCGTGTGTTATACATAGCATACCCTACTTCCCTATGGGCACCCATTGTTTGAAGTACTATGTAATTTTTTGGTGTTCTTTATACAAGTGATTTTCTTTCTGGTATTTTGTACGCTTGGTGACCCTTGGGCAGTATTTTTGCTTTTTATTTCTATTTTTTAATGTATCATTTTACATCAATTATTAATGAAGTATATTGATTTTCGGGCATCTAGGATATAGTGACCCCAATATTATGCAGTTTCACTTGTCTTTCGCTAGGGAGACTTGTCAGGGAGTCACAAAAACACTGAACTTTAGGAAGGCAAAGTTTGACCAGCTTAGAGATGCACTTAATCTGGTTAACTGGGACAATGTCCTCAAAAATAAGAATACAGATAATAAATGGGAAATGTTTAAGAACATCCTAAATAGGCACTGTAAGCAGTTTATACCTTGTGGGAATAAAAGGACAAGAAATAGTGAAAACCCAATGTGACTAAGCAAAGAAGTAAGAGAGGCAATTAACAGTAGAAAGAAAGCATTTAAACTACTAAAGCAGGATGGCTCCGTTGAAGCTCTAACAGGGAGAAAAATACTTTTTCTAAAAAACTAATTAAAGCTGCCAAAAAGAAAACAGATGTACATTGCTAAGGAGAGAAAAAATAATCCTAAATTGTTCTTCAACTATATCAATAGTAAAAGAATCAAACGTGAAAGTGTAGGCCCCTTAAAAAATTGTGAGGAAAGAATGGATGCAGATGACGAGGAAAAAGCTAGTATATTAAACACCTTCTTCTCCACGGTATTCACGGTGGAAAATGAAATGCTAGATGAAATGCCGAGAGACAAAGAAAACCCTATATTAAGGGTCACCAATCTAACCCAAGAAGAGGTGTGAAACCGGCTAAATAAGTTTAAAATAGATAAATCTCCAGGTCCAGATGGCATACACCCACGAGTACTAAGAGAACTAAGTAATGTAATAGACAAACCATTATTTCTTATATTTAAGGACTCTATAGCGATGGGGTCTGTTCCAAAGGACTGGCGCATAGCAAATGTGGTACCAATGTCCAAAAAGGGCTCTAAAAGTGAACCTGGAAATTATAGGCCAGTAAGTTTAACCTCTATTGTTGCTAAAATATTTGAAGAGTTTCTGAGGGATGTTATTCTTGATTATCTCAATGAGAATAACGGTTTTTCTCCATATCAACCAATCTAATCAGTTTTTATGAAGAGGTAAGCTATAGACTGGTCCAAGGTGAGTCATTGGATGTGGCATATCTTGATTTTTCCAAAGTGTTTGATACCGTGCCACACAAGAGGTTGGTACACAAAAGGAGAATGCTGGGTCTGGGAGAAAATGTGTGTAAATGGGTAAGTAACTGGCTTAGTGATAGAAAGCAGAGGGTGGTTATAAATGGCATATTTTCTAACTGGGTCGCTGTGACCAGTGGGGTACCGCAGGGGTCGGTGTTGGGACCTATTCACTTCAACATATTTATTAACAATCTGGTAGAATTTTTACACCGTAAAATATTGATATTTGCAGATGATACAAAACTATGTAAAGCAGTCAATACAACAGAAGATATTATTCTGCTTCAGATGGATCTGGATAAGTTGGAAACTTGGGCCGAAAGGTGGCAGATTCGGTTTAACAATTATAAATGTAAGGTTATATACATGGGAAGAAGGAATCAATATCACCATTACACATTGAACGGGAAACCACTGGGTAAATCTGACATGGAGAAGGACTTTGGGATCCTAGTTAATGATAAACTTACTTGGAGCAGCCAGTGCCAGGCAGCGGCTGCCAAGGCAAACAGGATCATGGAGTGCATTAAAAGAGGTCTGGATACACATGATGAGAGCATTATACTGCCTCTGTACAAATCCCTGGTTAGACCGCAAATGGAGTACTGTGTACAGTTTTGGGTACCGGTGCTCAGGAAGGATGTAATGGAACTTGAGCGAGTACAAAGGAGGGCAACAAAATTAATAAAGAGGATGGGGGAACTACAATACCCAGAAAGATTAGCAAAATTAGGATTATTTAGTCTAGAAAAAAGACGACTGAGGGGCATATGTAAGGGGACAATACAAATATCTCTCCGAGGATCTGTTTATACTAAGTGGATCTGTTTATACTAAGGATGGTGATGGTCACAAGGAGGCATTTTCTGCATCTGGAGGAGAGAAGGTTTTTCCACCAACATAGAAGAGGATTCTTTAATGTTAGGGCAGTGAGAATCTGGAATTCCTTACCTGAGGAGGTGGTGATGGTGAACTCAGTCAAGGGGTTCAAGAGAGGCCTGGATGTCTTCCTAGAATGTAACAATATTGTATTTTACAGTTATTAGGTTCTTTAGAAAGATGTAGATCTGGGGATTTATTCTGATAATATAAGCTGAACTGGAAGGACAAATATCTTTTTTCAGCCTTGCTAACTATGTTACTATGTTACTCCTGTATAGGAAATTGGGAACCCCAAAGACAGTACGATCTCACTGGGGTGGTAGTAGCCCCATCTCGAGCCACCTTGATGAGCCTCTCCCAGGCCCGTTCATTCCTCTAAAAGGGTTCATCCTGCTCCTTTCCTTCTCAGATAACACTCACCGCATACCAGTGATGTTAACCCTCCATTTTATGACCTTGCTTCCAGCTGTTGGCTCTTGCAGCCGTCAAGGCAACTGTTTAGTCTCTACTGCCCAATGGTTGAATGAGATGTGATGACGGGTCTCAAACTCTTCAATGGACTACCATCTCTGCTGCTGGTCATACGTAATGACTTCCCCCTGGGAGGCTAACTTTTGGTACCTTGCGACTAGAGGCCACACTGACATTTTTCCAGCCCTGGTACTGGCTCACCTCCTTGACTCGTCCGACTAGCCTAGTCACTGTAGTCAGCTTACCAGTTCCTGAATCCTGGCTCTCTTGTACGCAGTATGTTAGAACCCAGCTGTGAATGCTGTGGCAATGGTTCAGGCCTGGGTTTGGACTTTGGTGGTTCCGGGAAAGTGGCCGGTTTTGGACCACAGGCTTGTGCCACCTCCACTCTTGCACCAGTTTCCTCTGGCTTCAATATTCCTCCAGTCACTCTCTCAGGAGTCCCGGGTGATTCAGCTATCTTTGTCACCTAGAGAGGACGTAGTACTCTATGGATGAGTAATTGAATACAGAAAAATGTTTCAACTGTTTTGTGGAGTGTTATATAACATTGAAATTTACCACAGACCATGTTATACTATATGGATGAATAATTAAATGCAGAAAAATGTTTCAATGCTTTTTTGGACTGCTATATAACACAGAAATGTACCACAAATCGCCTAATATACTATGGATGACAATATAGTCAATTTTTTCACACACAAAAAATGTGGTTAACTGCCATGGATGGCAAAACCCTAATCCCTGCCTAGAGTCAGTATTTAGCAACTCTCCCTGCTTCTGCAACTCTCTCTCCCTCCCAAGGCTAAATGCAGATTGTATCAGATACAAACAGCAAAGCACAAAATTAGCCCTTACAAGGACTATTAGTATGATGGTTCTGCTTCAGCACCAGTATGAGCACTACAGGACTTTGATTCGTTAAACTATGCACACACACGTCTAAACAGGCACTGTCTCCCTCCAATAACAACTGTTACAAAGCTGTGCAATGGCACCAATCTGCCAAGCCTTGTGACACCTGTCCTTTTCTAACCCCTATTTATATCACATGGCCAGCCAATCACAGTGATGCCACTACCAAAATGGCTACGGATTTACAGTGATGCAGGGCAGGGATTAGAGTTTAAGATCGAGCACCAACTATTGCTCACCGACTACTGAGCACATCCAAGCACCCAGATACTTTAGAGATAACCATCTATCACCAAGCACATTTGCTCATCCCTAGTCCTGTTCCCTTTGCAAAAAAGCAACCCCAAAATATGATGTTTGCCCCTCCATGCTTCACGGTTGGGATGATGTTCTTGGGGTTGTAATAATCCTTCTTCCTCCAAACACGACATGGAGTTGATACCAAAAATTTCTGGTTTCATCTGACCACATGACCATCTCCCAAGCCTCCTCTGGATCATCTAAATTGTCATTTGCAAACTTCAAATGGGCCTGGAAGCATGCTGGCATGAGCAGGGTGATGTTGCATGGACCGCAGGATTTTAATCCATGATGATGTAGTGTGTTACTAACGGCAATGTTTGAGACTGTGGTCCCTACTCTCTTCAGCTCATTGACCAGGTCCTCCCATTAAGTTCTGGGCTGATTTTTAACCTTTCTCAGAATCATCTTTACCCCATCATTCGAGATCTTGTTTGGAGCCCCAGACCAAGAAAAATTGACAGTCATCTTGAATTTCTTCCATTTTCTAATAATTATGCCAAAAGTTGGTGCCTTCTCACCAAGCTGCTTGCCTATTGTCCTGTAGCCCATCCCAGCCTTGTTCAGGTCTACAATTTAGTCCCTGATGACTTTACACAGCTCTTTGGTCTCGGCCACGGTGGAGAGGTTGCAGTGTGATTGATTGAGTGTGTGGACATGTGTCAAGTTAAAACAGGTGCAATTAATACAGGCAATGAGTGCAGAGTAGGAGGGCTTCTTAAAGAAAAGCTAACAGGTCTGTGAGAGCCAGAATTCTTGCTGGTTGAAAGATGATTAAATACTTATTTCATGCAAAAAAATGCAATTTAATTATTCAAAAATCATGCAATGTAATTTTTTATTTTTATTTTCAGATTCTGTCTTTCACAGTTGAAGTGTACCTACAGTAAAAATTACAGACTTCTAATTCACTGTAGGTGGGAAAACTTGCAAAATCAGCAGTATATCAAATACTAATTTTCCCCACTGTATGTCAAAGAGACAGTGGCGAAAGAGGTATATCACTGTATGTCAAAAACGTGCAATCACTGTTTGCTACCAACTCTGGTAAACAGGGGTGAATAGAGTTGGTAAGTGTTAGAGGTCGAGTTCCCGAGCCTGCTGAGCGTATTCAGGCTCCGCAGCTCATTGCTGACTTCGAGCGTAGTGAGGCCCAAGGAAGGGGAGACCATGGAGGGGTAATGTTAGAGGTCGAGTTCCCGCCTCTGCACAGGGGGAATCTCGAGCCATTCCCACTGCGGTCCCCCATCCGTCTCCGGCCGCAGTGGAGTCTCCTTAGCAGAGACGTTGGTCCCAGCGTCTTGCTCAGCCTAGTACTGTGCAGAGGTTTACTGCTGCCTCTCCAGGTTCTGCTATTGTGGCCAGTACTGGTCAGCGGCGAGCAGACGTCTTTAGGACTAAGTCCTGCGTTTCCCCTTCTGAGCATGCCCAGGGTAAGATCTCTCATTGGAGATCAGGGGTCACCTGCTTCTCCGGTGAGGAGATTGCTTGATTGCGTTGCTGTCTGCATGATCACGGACTGCTATCCGCACAGCAGTTATCTGCGTCTTTACCTCAGCGACTCTGTGTCTTTACCTCAGCGACTCTGTGTTGTAACAGAGTTCGCCTATACCACCATCTTACTAGCAGCAGGCTCTGCCTGCACGGTGGACCCCGGGCTGCGAACGCACCCACTATTTATATTTATCTGGTGTGTTCCGCAGACCCAAACAGTATACTAGCGCCAGGGTCTGGCTAGTAAAATGGCGGATGACCAGCATCTGCAGCGGTATATCCAGCAGCTGGAGGGTAGGTTGGCGACTCTAGAGCGCACAACCTCAGCTGTGGATGTTACTGCAGTCGCTGTTCAGGCTGCTAGTGTGGCTGCAGCCAGTTTGTCCTCTGCCATCGCTGCCCCGACTTTTTCCCGTCTCCCACTACCAGATAAGTTTACTGGCGACAGTAAACAATGTCGGGGTTTCATCAGTCAGTGCTCCATACATTTAGAGCTCCAGGTTGCACATTTTCCCATGGAGCGGGCGAAAGTGGGTTTTATCATATCCCTTTTGTCGGGCAGGGCGTTGGAGTGGGCAATGCCATTGTGGGAGCGCAATGATCATGTGGTGCAGAGTGCTCCTCTCTTTTTGGTTACTCTGAGACAGGTCTTTTTGGGACCTTGTGTCATCCACGATACGGCTCTCCAACTGTTGGCAATCACCCAGGGTTCATCCATGGTCAGCCAGTTCGCCGTCCAATTTCGGACTCTGGTCTCTGAGCTGGAGTGGCCAGATAAAGTCCTTATACCACTGTACTGGAGGGGACTAGCAGACCATGTGAAGGACGCCTTGTCCACCAGGGAGATTCCTGCCACACTGGAGGAGCTCATTACCATATCTACCTGCATCGATCTCCGTTTTAAAGAGCGGAGGTTGGAGCGGACCCAGTGTAGGCAGAGGCCATGGAGGTTTCTCGAGCGAGACCTAAGTCTCGGGCCGCTCGAGCACCTGTGATCTGTAATGTTTGCCAACAGTTAGGGCATTATGCTAACAAATGTCCACAACGGTCGGGAAAACGACCATGTCCAGTAACCATTGGAGGGGGTTCACTAGACACAGCAGCACACGCCTCCAAAGTTGTCCTTTAAGGGGACAATCAATTTAGGCTCATCCACTATAACAGTAACGCTTTGTGTGGACTCTGGAGCCAAAGGAAATTTCATGTCCTCTACCTTCGCTCTCCGCCACTCTATACCTCTGGTGATGCTCGCCAAACCTGTTACAATTCGAGTAGTGAATGGGTGGACACTGCCTTCACAAATCAGACATCAGACCATCCCTTTCACATTATCTATGTCCCCTTCTCATCAGGAGATTATCTCACTCCTTGTCATTCCCGAGGGAATAGACGAGATGTTGCTGGGGATGCCCTGGCTCCGTTTTCATTCCCCACATATTGAGTGGATTTCGGAGAGGATATTGGGTTGGAGTGAGTCGTGTAAAGATAGATGTAAGAGGAAATGCATTCAGGTGGCTACTACAGAGATGCCCGCAGATCTTACTTCCCTTCCCAAATACTATTGGGCCTATGCAGACGTGTTCTCCAAGAAGGCTGCGGAGATCCTTCCACCTCACCGTCCCTATGACTGTCCTTTTGACCTCTTGCCCGGAGCAGAACCTCATCGGGGACGAGTTTATCCCCTTTCTCTCCCGGAGATGGAGGCTATTATGTCTCAATACATTCAGGAAAATCTGGCAAGAGGATTCATTAGGAAGTCAGTGTCACCTGCAGGGGCGGAGTTCTTCTTCGTTCAGAAGAAGAACGGAGAATTACGTCCATGCATCGATTACAGGGGTCTTAACACCACTACCATTAAGAATAAATACCCGTTGCCCCTGATTTCGGAGCTCTTTGATAGGCTACGAGGAGCAAGGGTATTTACCAAATCAGATCTGCGGGGTGCTTATAACCCGATTCGCATCCGTGAGGGGGACGAATGGAAGACGGCTTTCAATACCAGAGATGGGCACTATGAATATCTGGTGATGCCTTTCGGGCTCTGTAATGCCCCAGCCATCTTCCAAGATTTTGTTAACGACATCTTCCGGGATATGCTTTCCACCTCAGACGTAGTCTATCTGGATGATATTCTCATCTTCTCCCCAGATATTGACTCCCACCGGAAAGATGTCTGCAGAGTCTTCGACCTCTTACGGGCAAATTATCTCTACGCTAAGTTGGAGAAATGTATGTTTGAGCAGGAGTCCTTACCATTCCTGGGCTATATCATCTCTGCCCAGAGACTGGCTATGGATCCTGCCAAACTACAGGCGGTGATGGACTGGCAAGAACCCCATTCTCTGAAAGCGGTGCAGCGCTTTATGAGGTTCATTAATTACTATCGTCAGTTTATTCCCCGCTTTTCAACTTTGGTAGCTCCCTTGGTAGCCCTCACCAAGAAGGGAGCAAATCCCAAATTGTGGTCAGAAGAGGTCTCCAAGGCCTTCACTTCTATTAAGTCCCATTTTGCTAGTGCTCCCATTCTACATCGCCCCGATGTTGATAAGCCCTTTATTTTGGAGGTGGATGCCTCATCCGTTGGTGCTGGAGCAGTCCTCTTCCAAAAGGATGCTCAAGGTCGGAAGCATTCTTGCTTCTTCTTTTCCAAGACCTTCACACCAGCGGAGAGGAATTATTCCATCGGGGACAGGGAGTTGCTAGTAATGAAGTTGGCCTTCTCTAAGTGGAGACATCTATTGGAGGAGGCCCGTTTTCCCTTCCAAGTTTTTACTGATCACAAGAATTTGGTTTATTTACAAACTGCCCAGCGGCTAAATTCCCGTCAGGACAGATGGTCCTTATTTTTCTCCTGCTTTCACTTCACCCTCCATTTTCTTTCGGGAGAGAAGAATATCAGGGCTGACGCTCTCTCTCTCTTCGTTGTGTCTTCCGAGGAGGAGGATGGGGAGCCCCGGCTTATTGTCCCCTCTGAGAGCCTGAGAACTGTAGCTCCGGTGTCGCTAGAGTCTGTGCCGCCCGGCAAGACTTTTGTACCATCTAATTTGCGACCGGAGGTTCTCTCTTGGGCCCATTCGTCCTGGGTGGGTGGACATTTTGGAAAAAAAAGGACATCCGAGCTTCTGGCGAGGATGTACTGGTGGCCGCATATGGTCAGGGACGTTGGAGACTAAATTCGGGCATGTGTCTCCTGTGCCAAAAATTAGTCCCCTCGTCAATGGCCAGCTGGGTTACTTTATCCATTGCCGGCGGCAGATAGGCCCTGGGAGATGGTCAGGATGGTCAGGATGGACTTTGTGGTAGGCCTACCCAAGTCTCATGGTTGCACCATCATATGGGTTATCACCGACCACTTCTCTAAAATGGGGCACTTGGTACCGCTACCCCAGTTACCTTCTGCACGGGCATTGGCGGCACTGTTTATCAGACACATCTTCCGCTTACACGGTATGCCAAACAAAATCGTTAGTGACTGGGGTCCCCAGTTTGTTGCCTTCACAGTATAGAATTAAATCTCTCTTCTGCCTATCATCCCGAGACAAATGGGTTGGTAGAGAGGGCCAACCAGAGCTTGGTCACATATCTGCGTCATTTTGTTTCGGTCAATCAGGATGACTGGGCATCCTTGCTACCGTGGGCGGAGTTTGCATTAAACAACGCCATGGCTGATTCCACTGGACAAACTCCGTTCCTCTTTAATTACGGTCAGCATCCGCGGGTTCCTGTACCTATGCCTGTGTCCTCCACCGACTCCAGGGTGGCAGACTGGGCTGTGGAGGCACGGGACATTTGGGACCGCACTCAGGATGCCATTCTGGCCTCCAAAGAGAGGATGAGGTCTACCACCGATGCACATTGGCGCCCCGCTCTGACTTTTGCCCCTGGCCACTTAGGGTGGCTCTCCGCCCGTAACATCAGGCTGCGAGTAGAGTCCACTAAGTTTGCACCTCACTTCTTGGGTCCCTTCAAGGTCCTCGAACAGGTCAATCCTGTATTCTACTGTCTAGCCCTTCCGCCACGCCTGGGTATCACCGAAACATTCCATGTCTCCCTCCTGAAACCTGTATACTTGTCCCGGTTTTCCGTGTCATCTGCCGGGACATCGGGTTCGTCTACGGACGACTATGAGGTGAATGCTATTCTGGGGTGCAAGGTGGTACGTGGCAAAATGTTTTATTTGGTGGTTTGGAGGGGTTATGGGCCTGAGGATAGGTCATTGGAGCCTGCTGAGCGTATTCAGGCTCGCAAGCTCATTGCTGCCTTCGAGCGTAGTGAGGCCCAAGGAAGGGGAGACCATGGAGGGGTAATATTAGAGGTCGAGTTCCCGCCTCTGCACAGGGGGAATCTCGAGCCATTCCCGCTGCGGTTCCCCATCCGTCTCCGGCTCCAGTGGAGTGTCCTCAGCAGAGACGTCGGTCCCAGCGTCTTGCTCAGCCTAGTATTGTGCAGAGGTTTACTGCTGCCTCTCCAGGTTCTGCTATTGTGGCCAGTACTGGACAGCGGCGAGCAGACATCTTTAGGACTAAGTCCTGCGTTTAGCCTTCTGAGCATGCCCAGGGTAAGATCTCTCATTGGAGATCAGGGGTCACATGCTCAGGTACTGCAGCAGCTCCTATTGGTCCGCCAGGAAGGTCCTGAAACTACATGTGTTCTGAACAGTTTCTCATTGGTCCTTTTCTGTCAGGCCCTGTAGTTGCTTCTATAAAAGGGTTGTAAGGCCATGTAGCCATGCGCTAGTATCAATTGCATTATGTGCTTTGCGCCAGTGTGATCTTGCACGCATGTGGTTAGGGCTCGGCTGAAATAAGCCCCTAGAATACCGGCACCTCCGGTGAGGAGATTTGTGTGCACGTGGTTAGGGCTTGGCTGAAATAAACCCCTAGAATACTAGCTTCTCCGGTGAGGAGATTGCTTGATTGCGTTGCTGTCTGCATGATCATGGACTGCTATCCGCACAGCAGTTATCTATGTTTCCCTGTGGAGTTAACAGGACACAGTACCTATCTCTGCGTGTTTACCTCAGCGACTCTGTGTTGTAACAGAGTTCGCTTATACCGCCATCTTACTAGCAGCAGGCTCTGCCTACATGGTGGACCCCGGGCTGCGAACGCACCCACTATTTATTTTTATCTGGTGCGTTCCGCAGACCCTAACAGGTAAGCTGTCGCATTTGAGCACTGTCAGAGCTGGAAGAAACTGCATGTGGAGTTGCACTTCAGAGATCCACAGGGTCCAAGCTGGTGACACCCCTGGAGATGGAAGCAGAGCAATGGAGCAAGCGGCATGACACTTTACATAATCTCTGAGATGCAGGTGACTGGATGGACCACACCTCTCTTTATGCGTTTTTGGAAAGCTCTGTTTCCTTCTTCAGAGGGAATATTTTTTATATGGTTTTAATATTATCAATTTAAAATTAATTATTCTGATTTTTTCAATTAGCTTTGCGTAAACCAGCAAAATTGTGGCTAAAGGAGTGCTATTTTGGTTACAGGTACTAAATGCCAGCATCTGCAACAGGCGTATTCATGTTATGTGAATGGTTGTAATGTTTGACTATTAAAGAAAGTGTACAAAGTAATGAAAAACTTTTTAAAAACATGATAGAAGCCTGTTGTAAGGCGGAACAAATATAAAATAAATGCATACTCTGTCCTGACACCGCAGCTCCCCATTTATCCCTTCACTGACTCCCATTGGCTCCCTTCATTTCAGGTTACTTTTGGTCTTCCTTCAGTCTGCACTGGTACTCTCTAGACCTTGGCTTATGCATGTCATAATATTACAATGTCATAATCTGAGGCCTACATTGTGCCTCCACGAAAGCATATCACAATGTTTGGGATCTGATGAGACACCGAAGCATAATAAGACACATTTGATTTACGTTGAATAATTGCGAATTGAATTTTCTCACCAAATTTAATCAAATTTCCAAATTTTAATTTTTGCACATTCATTCATCAGTATTCAGAACATACACAGTACTGGCCAAGTATAAAGCAGGAG
The DNA here is from genome assembly GCA_009801035.1 of Oophaga pumilio. Classification (NCBI taxonomy): domain Eukaryota; kingdom Metazoa; phylum Chordata; class Amphibia; order Anura; family Dendrobatidae; genus Oophaga; species Oophaga pumilio. The sequence continues at coordinate 14,154 of VIAB01032280.1, read as the reverse complement.
GACATATTATGTCATTAAAGCCATGGGTGCATAAGTAAATATGATGAGATTCTTCCATCCTGACAGTACTTATAAAGGTAAAATGCCCTCAAGACCACATTATTAAATGATAACAAGAATATCAATTATAAACACAAAAAGTATAAAGCAAGTATATTAGAGTTTGTTGGTAAATGTTAAGTCTTAAAAGGAGATCAAACATTTAAAAGTGCGATTAAATTTCTATAATTCTGCTATGATCATTCTCTCGATGGATAAGTTAATGGCAGTCATTAATTGTGTTCTGTCTTCACATGGATGTTAAATACTTGAGCAAAAGATTAGCAAATAAAAATTGCAATTATTTAACCTCAATTACACAATGTAACACTGTGAACAGTTATGACATTTTGGAGCTATGCTTACACTTTCATTTCCCAGGGTTATTTCATTGTCATTCACACCACTTTGTCGAAATGGTTAATTATATCACACTTTAAGCCACCTAGGGTCATCTGATTTGAAATGGACCAGGAAGAAGATTTAGGCAGATATTAGCACAAAGAGCTGTCAGTGAACAATTCATTCTTCAACCTTTTAATTTGTAGAAAAAAATAATTACATTTTAAAGAGAAACTATTTTATAAAATCAATATGTTCTTCCTGATTTAATGTTTCATTATTATCTGACAGTTCTAGCTTGCAATACATGACTATTATTAGCTATTATAAATTTTGGGGAGGTGTCAGGTATGCAAAGCTTTAAGTCATGATTCCTACAGCTATTACTGACTTGAACAGAAGCAAATAAAACTAATTGCAGGCATAAACTAACTACTAGTGCTTATAGCACCAGAAATCCAATACTTTTACTATATCATTTGGGAGTTAGAGACTTAAACATAGTATTCTTTAACCAGTGTATATGTATTAGGCATAAACACAATTGGAAAACTTTCAAGGACACTTCTTTAAAAAATTACTGCCAATAAGATTCTATAAAATAAACCTTTTGTTATAAAATGGTAAAAAAAACACATTACTGTAAGTGGTAAAGCAAATAGTCAATACTCCAAGTCTCAATTCTTCTTCATCTACATGATAATGTTAAGAATGCACATAACATAAAAGCCCTTCAAAAGTGAATTTAGTGTCAATTACATCTTTACAATCACATCTTTACTGTACCGAGAAAATATAAAAAATATGCCACTTTGCAATATATCATATATCAATTACTTATTTTGTCTTCCAAGTCTTGTTTCACTTAACAGTGAAGATAATGGTGTAGACAATCCTGAGGGATCACACTCATCTACAAGAAAAACCAGAAAGTGCAATCCAATAAAAAATCGGATTGCACTCAGACCAATGTTGATCTATGAGTCCCCTTGCTCATCTATGATTTTTTTTCTCAGCCAAAATCTTACTGAGAAAAAAATCGCAGCATTCTGCAATTGTCCTCGTATATCGGACGAGACTCTCCAATGCAAGCACAGCACTTGGACCATGCAAGTGTCTTCTGATGTTCACACACATATTTCCTTGAAAACCCAACATTTCAAAGTGTGACCCGACAAAATAGAATAGATAGAATAGGTATATACAAAAAAGATTAGATAGATATAAAGATATCAGCAACATATTAGTTCAGTGTGTATCTTACTGTACATGTATTTAATTATTAAATAAATTTATGAAAAAATTGGAGAGGGATCCCCTAAATTTTATTAACAAGCAGAGGGAAAGCGGACTGTTGGGGGCAGATGTATATAGCCTGGGAAGAGGGTAATACCCGTGGCCCAGGCTATTAATATCAGCTCACAGCTGTATACTTAGGCTTTCCTGGTTATTAAAAAGATGACCCTTGAAAAACATTATGTAGTGTCCCCCTATAATTAATAACCAGCAAACAGTAGGCAGACAGCTGTGGGCTGATATTATTAACCTAGGAAGTAGCCATGGATATTGCCCCTCTCCCAGACTAAAAATATCAGCTCTCAGCTGCCCAAGAAATGGCACATCTGTAAGATGCACCAATTCTGGCACTTAGCCTCTCTCTTCCCACTTGCCTTGGTGTGGCAGCAAGTGGGGTGACAGCATTTGGGTTGATGTCACCTTTGTTTTCTCAGGTGACATAAAGCCCAGAGGTTAGAAATGGAGAGGCACCTATAAGATGTAATTTAAAATGGGCAATGCACCTGATAAGGAAAAAAGGAAGTAGAAATGATGCTGATGGTGAGTGCAGAGGCCGAGGCTGTAGGCAAGGTGAAGCTGTGCCTGCTGTGAGAGCACAACAAACATATATTATGTCAACCTAGCTTCCTGTCTAACTTTGGAGGGAGGTGTAGAACACCACTCTTGAAGCTAGACGGTGTGAAAAGGTTGTTGGATGGATAGCAGATAATGATTCCAGTCACTTTGCTACCACCCTGTCTTCCACACAGTCCAGTCTCAGTAGCCATGCTTCTGGACCACATAATCCTCACCTTGATCCTCCTTCATTCCACCATGCCGAGTGCCCAGAAACAAGAGATGCCATAGTTTGACACTTTGAGGAGCTGTTCACATTTACATTTATAGATTCTGGCCTTCCACCCTGTCTATTTTAAGCAGTACATGAGGAGACTGCATGTAGCGATGCCCAAATATTTGAGCGGCCACGATCACAAGAAGGCGAGGGTGGTGAAATTGCAATTACTGTCATAACAGGTGGATAATGACAATACACAATTGCCAACATGTGATGTTTTTATGTCAGCAATTCAGGTTGAGGACTAGGGGGGTGTAGAAGTGGATGACGAGGTGGTAGACGATGAAGTCACTGACCCTACCTGGGAAAGTGACAGCAGCGCACAGGGGAAGGGGTCCTCGACACCGCAACAGGCAGGAAGATGCAGTGGGGAGGGCAGAGACACAATGTGGGCAACTGTTCCTTAGAGCATCAACACAGGTGAAGTTGCCAAGCCAAAGGTTAGGTGTTCCTGAGTCTGGCACTTTTTTAAAGACAGTCCAGTTAACTCAAAAAAGGCCATTTGCAAAATGTGCCATGCCAGCATCATCAGGGGCAGCACAGCTACAAGCCTGACCACCACCAGCATGCTCAGGCACATGCAAGCAAATCAACCGACTACTTGAGCTGAACGCCAGGATCCAGAAACAGTGACTGTGAGTAACACCACTGCCTCTTCCCCTGTTCTACGGCCACACCAATCCACTGTCCATGATGGAGACACAGATCTCTCATCCTGCACCTGTCGTTGAACACTTGCAACCACCATCAGCAACCATGTCCACGTCCTTATCCCAGTGCAGCATTCAGTTGACCCTATCCCAGTCCTAGGAACGCAAGCATGAATACGCAGCCACCCACCCACAGTCCACAATACTAAACAGCCACATTTCCAGACTGCTTACTTTGGAAATGATGCCGTTTAGACTTATGGAGATGGAAGCTTTCTGCAACCTCACGGCTGTGGCTGTCCCTTGCTATTCAGCCCCAATCCGCCACTATTTCTCCCAGTGTGCCATCCCTGCCTTACACAAACAAGTGTCCCATAAAATTAGACATGCCCTGATTAACTCTGTTACTGGGAATGTCCACTTAACCACGTACACCTGGACAAGTGTCTGTGGCTAGGGACGCTACATTTCCCTGACAGCACACTGGGCGAATATTGTGGAAGCAATGACCCAGTTGTACCCTGGGACAGAACATATGCTACCAACATCAAGGATTGCGGGCCCTGGTTCAATCAGGGTTGCCCCCACCTTCTACAACAGTTCCTGCACCTCTTTACTCTCTATCTCTAAAACATCAACATCAGTCGTAAGCTGGAAGCACTGCAACACTGCCTCGGCCATGTCATGAAATCTAACGACCCAACAGGCGGTTGGTCCGCGGACAGCACAAGACACACAATGGGATGGAAATGCAGAGAGGCAGGCCCTACTGATAGGGAATGAGGGATGGACACATTCTGAGCTTCAACCTGAGCCTGTCCCTGCACTCCCCTAAAGCGCTTAGCTGGTCCTTGCCTCTGCTGTCATCACGGAGCTTGTCCCTGTCACCTCACACTGCCCTGGCTAGTGCACTGGCCGGCAAGGGCGCTAGCCTCACCACTGCGGATAATACAAGCACAGGGGGTAGTGACAATAATGAGACAGATGAAGTAAAAAACATAACTTGGCTCCAGGCACCGCTGCCAAGCTCCACACCATAGAGGACACAGAAACAGGACCCCGAACTCCAGAAGTAGCTGATACAGCCCTAACATCAGAGAGCTGCAACTGCAAACTGGTCTCCATAGAATAACTCTATCACCAACAGACAGCTGATGTATCAGGTGACTGTTTAAAGGATGGTGGGAGTGGTTACCACCCACATCAGCTGACCTAGCAACTCTGCAGTTGCAGTACGCTGCCAGCAAGGGAAACTGACATTAACCCCCACTGGCCTGAAAGGAAAAAAGCTACATTTAAACTGTATTGGAACCAGAGCTGCCACGCATCCAAAAATGGATCGTGCAAAGCCAATTGGCAACAGGATGAAGCTAATTTGCTTAGTTGACAAACTACACACCACCGTGGAGTTGTTGAAATGTCTAACAGACCAGACTGATCTGTGGCTCTCTCTCTTGAACCTACAACCAGGCTTTGTTGTGTGTGACAATGTCTGTAACCTGGCGTTGGCTCTGAAGCTTTGCAACTTTGCACACGTACCATGCCTGGCCCAACTTAGTGGTTCAGAGGTTTCTCAAAACCTACCCAAATCGGCCTGAGCCCATTTTCGCAAGTCAGCTACAGCTGCTGCCGCCCTGGCACTGCTGCAGCAACGTTTTCAACTCCAGCTCACTGACTGTTGTGCAATGAAACAATGCATTGTAACTCAATGTTAGATATGTTGGCTAGGCTTTGTGAGGAGCAGAGGGCAGTAGTTGAATACCAGCTACACCATGCCCATCGGTATTATGGTCAGCCTCCGCAAAAAAGAGCTGATGAGTGGCATGGATGTCTGACATCTGTGCAGCTCACCAAAACTTTGAGGGCTTGACTAAGATGGTGAGTGGTGATGATGCCATAATCAGGGTCCTCATGTCCCTTCTCTGTCTACTGAAACGCTTGTTCAAAATGAAACAGGAGGCTTTGCAGACAGAGAAAGTTGAGATGGAGCAAGAAACTATACTGGGTGATGCTACACAGCCCAGCCTCATCTCATCTTCTCTATGAGGATTGAGTGAAAAGGAGTAGGAGGAGGAACAGGTTGCTTGCGCTACAGATGGTACTACCCACAACACTTTCATCCCCTCTGTTATGTGGATGGCCTGAAGATGAAGGAGGAGAGGGAGGATGAAGAGGAGGATGAGGAGGACAACAAGGACAGTCGTCCTCTTGATGGGGACAGAGAAGTCTTGCCTATTGGCAGTCTGGCACACATGGCCGAGTTTCTGTTCTACTGCCTTTCCCATGACCCTCGCATTGTATGCATTTTGGTCAACCCAAATTACTGATTAGTCACCCTTCTAGACGCACGATGCAAGGAGAACTTTACAGCTCTCCATAACGTGGTGGTGAGGTCTAATAAAATGTTGCAGTACCAGAAGGCCCCAGTTGAAGAATTATTTAAAAAATTCCCATCTGACAATGCTGGCTGCAAAGGTCACAGTTCCTTGGAGTGGAGACAAGGGAAGCACACACCAGCAGTGGCAGGGGAACACTCTCAAAGGTCCTTTGCTGATTGTACCGGCACCCTCCGTGATTCCTCTGTGCCTTACAACTATTGGGTATAAACACATTTCATGAACGGTCTCTCTATGACTTGGAGTTCCTGGTTTGCCCTGCCTCTAGCTTTTTTGTCAGTGCGGGTTTTTAGTGCCTCCGGGGGTATTCTAACCGATAGGCGCATCCGCCTGTCAACTGAAAATGCTGACAGGCTGACTCTTACAAAAAAGAACAAGGTCTGGATTGACCCAGTCTTCTGTACGCCACCGAAAGACAGTAGCAGAACATAAACTCAAATACATTTTTTTTTCTGGTCTAATCCCAAGCACCTTTTCCCATCCAAAAATTGGTAAACGCTTAAGGATTTTGTATTTTTTGTGTTGTCCTCTTCCTTCTCCATGAACATATCTACAGAGTGATCATGTTAAACTTGCTATTAATTTTTTAAGGTGGCTTATAATGTTTGCATTAAGAATTTTGAGAGGCCTACGGCTAACATTCTTTGATTTACAGTGGGTACGGAAAGTATTCAGACCCCCTTAAATTTTACACTCTTTGTTTCATTGCATCCATTTGGTAAATTCAAAAAAGTTAATTTTTTTCTCATTAATGTAGACTCTGCACCCCATCTTGACTGAAAAAACAGAAATGTCGAAATTTTTGCAAATTAATTAAAAAAGAAAAGCTGAAATATCACATGGTCATAAGTATTCAGACCCTTTGTTCAGACACTCACATTTAAGTCACATGCTGTCCTTTCCCTTGTGATCCTTCTTGAGATGGTTCTACTCCTTCATTGGAGTCCAGCTGTGTTTAATTAAACCGATAGGACTTGATTTGTAAAGGAACACAGCTGTCTATATAAGACCTCACAGCTCACAGTGCATGTCAGACCAAATGAGAATCATGAGGTCAAAGGAATTGGCCAAGGAGCTCAGAGACAGAATTGTGACAAGGCACAGATCTGGCCAAGGTTACAAAACAATTTCTGCAGTACTCAAGGTTCCTAAGAGCACAGTAGCCTCCATAATCCTTAAATGGAAGAAGTTTGGGACCACCAGAAGTCTTCCTAGACCTAGCCGTCCAGCCAAACTGAGCAATCGTGGGAGAAGAGCCTTGGTGAGCAGGGTAATGAAGAACCCCAAGATCACTGTGGCTGAGCCTCTCCTTAGTGCCAGATATATGAAAGCCCGCATAGAGTTTGCTAAAAAACAGATGAAGGACTCCCAGACTATGAGAAATAAGATTCTCTGGTCTGATGAGACAAAGATAGAACTTTTTGGTGCAGGAAAGATGTATATGTTTGTACAGTGTTAGCCAGTAGATGGAAAAATATTTAGAATTGAGAGTCCTCAGTGGTTGAAAATAGAGTTGGGCGCAACAGGTCGGTCAGATTCAAAAGTCGCCGACTTTCGCCAAAGTCGGGTTTCTTTGGCCGAAACCCGACCATAGCATGCAGTCATCCATGCGGTCGTTGACCCGAGCGCCCAAGTCGGTTTTCCCATAATGCTTGCAGGCGCCTTTTTTCAGCCAAAGAGCAAGGACATACACTGTGGGCAACGAGATGACATGGACAGCGTCCACCACCATTTTAGAGAAGGGCATTGCAGTGATTGGCTTGCTTTGGGGGGCATCATAGTGTCTATAAAAGCCCTGAGCGCCGACCTCCATTTTACTTCTGCCGATATTAACAGTAGGGAGAGATTGCTGACGCTTTTTATCAGTAGGGAGAGAGTTAGGGCAGGAAAGAGAAATTCTTCTGTGAATGTGCTGATACCAATTGTGCTGTACAGTTAGTGTGCAGTGACAGGAGAGGATTTTCTTGTGTGCAGCAGCGCTGGTTATTAGGTTGCCTGATAGCTGTATTGCTGTGTGTACACTTCTGTGCAGACTGCTTTTTACACAGCGCTAATACTTTTGTTCTTTTTTTCTGCACACTTACCGACCGTTCATTTTTTCCCACTGCGTATAGAGCTGTAGGCTACTCACACATTACCGTGTACCGGCTGGTATCACGGACAAATACATGCTGACTATCTGTGTGGGACTCCGGAAATATAGACGCAGATTGCAATTTTCCCCTACACCGTATACAGCTGTACGCTTCTGATACAGTACCGTATATCTGCTCTTTGTATTACGGTCAAATCCATACTGAGTGAGCGTCTGTGTGTGACTCCGGAAATATATAAGGAGATTTAAGTTTTCCCCTACGCCATATACAGCTGTACGCTCCTCATATTGTACCATATATCTGCTGGTATTTTTGGTACATTTTACCAAATATGAGGAAGTATGGTGGAATAGGAGGCGGACATGGGCGGGGGGGCCAGCTGGGAATGATGGTGGTGGTGCATTTGCTGGTAGTGCCAAAAGCCCAATAGCACCTAAGGCAGGAGGTTTTGAGCCTGTGTCATCGTCTGGCCCCAGAAAGCCTGGAAGGCTCCCTTTTCTCTGAGTAGGTAAACCACTTTTAAAGCCGGAGCATCAGGAACAGGT